>JACBKR010001442.1:0-72914 GCA_014218235.1 Colocasia esculenta | reverse complement strand
AGCAAATGGAAGAGATGCATGTGCATGCATGTGATCTTAATTGATCTTCGAATATTATAAATGATGTTTCATGTTTTACGAAGGTGGCCGTAAAGTAGGTGGGCGTGCCGTCCATAAAGTTGAGGCTGCCGGAGATGATGGTGGGTCCATGCCGTCGCCGACCAACATCACGTTCCACTTCTTCTTGCCCACCTCCACGTTCTCCGTGTACACCCCCTTCTTCACGTAGATGATGAACCTCTTCTTGCTCTTTTCCGGCACAGCCGCACGCTTTTCCGATCGTCGTGTAGTTGCTCTTCCCGTTCTTCGCCACCACCCAATGCCGCCTTGGGCCGTGGATCCTCGGAGCTCTCCAGGAGCCTCCGGGAGGTGGGAGGAGCCCCCAGGGTACTCGGGCTCCGATGAGTGCTCTTCGTAGCTCATGAGGCGGCGGCGTCTCAGCCCGAGGCTGTCGACGAAGCTGGAGATGGCGGTGAGGATGGCGAGACTGTTTCTGGTTAACTCGGTGGAGTTCTTGAGCGACCCGGCCACCGGTTCCTCATATCCACATACCCCCCCTCGTCGAACCCGTCGATGCACGTCTGCAAGTAGGTGACGGAGGAGCTCAGCCACGTCTTAAGGTTGTCGACGACCTCCGCCGATGTGAGGTCAGCCGGCGCCATGGTGTCGTTGAGCTGCTCGATGGCGAGCCCCAGAAGCTCCTTGCAGTTGGTCAGAGCCGCGCTCGACTCCTGTCGAACGCCTGGCCAACGCCCATGCCCATCGAGGCGCTTCGCGGCCTTTGCAACGCCGTCAAGGCGACCTGCACCGACAGCTGCAGCAGCTTCTCGGGGTCTATCGCGGTGGAGTTCACCATCGGGGAGAGGGAGCTGTAGCACGACGTCGGGTACGGTGTCGTGGAGCAGACCGCCTTGACGGAGGTGGACGGGGAAGGGAGGCCGCCGTTGACGGAGTCGGCAGGCTTGGAGTCGGAGCCCCGGGAGACGGCACCGACAACGGCACCGACGATAATGGCAACGAGGAAGATGGAGGAGAGGACCAGGATGACCAGCCTCTTGCGGGTCTTCCGGCGGGCCACCAGCCTGGCCTCGTCAGCCTCATTGATCTTGCCGTAGGGCTTGAGCGGGGAAGCCATGACACAGGAGGAAGAGAGGCCTCGATCGATCTCCGTCTATATCTATCTATCTATGATCTATTTATATGCTATGCTTGGTGGTCAATCTTGCTCCTGCAACGATCAACTACTCCTCTTCCAACATGGTTGGAAGAGAAGGTGAGGATGGCAGAGTGGTGGCTGGTTTTTTCATATATCAATGGGGATTGACATGTTGTTGTTGGAACCCACGTCCCAAGTTGCCGCAGGTCATGACAACAGCCCTGTGTCTGGTTAACATGGTTTGAATAATACGAGAGATCAGAGAGAGAGAGAGTAATGCTTTGCACGTCGAAAGTATCAGAAGCCCTCGTGTACTTCCACACCAAACCCACACATAATACTTAGTTTTTTTTCCAAAAATAAATATTCTGAAGGATGATCTTCTCACACTGCCTAGCTACCTACATATGTTTGTGTAGAAATTAGGGAACAACAAAAAGTAATACTTATTCGGGTAAATTAATTAGAAGTCTCTATGTAGATTTTTGATTTATTTGTAATTTCTAACATAGCTTTAACTCGTTACGTAAGGTTTATCATCTGTTACAGTATACGTAAAGACTTTCCTGTTACAGTCAGAGATTTCTAATTAATTTACCCTACTTATACATTGTGCACATGTAATAAATAACTCATCATTTTTACATAAGTACCAGCTTTAATTGGAGGGATTAGAAGACCCAAGTTTTATTTGACATAATGTTGGAAGGGTCATTCCCTTTCTAATGCCCCTTTATTTTGTAAGTGGGTTTTAACCCTCCATTTACTTTTTCTTAATATTTTTTATTTAAAAAAGTTTTGTTTGACTCTGTAATTAATTAGAATATATTTTTATGATCTTTTAGGATCTTGTCATGCATCCCAAATAGATCAATTACACGGGGAGGGATGTCTAAAATGAATAAACAATTATATACGTTACTATATATATAATGCTCCGAGAAGGTGGTAGTCACGACGTGATTAATAAGAGATTAATTAATGATTTCTTCCCTCAACCAACATTAATTATATAATTCTTTTCGATAACACTTAATACATATTATCGTCAAATTAATTAATTGAACCTGGTGATTTCGTAGATTAATATTATTGCACGACATTACTAGTTCAAAACGATTTGGCTGAAAACGATGACTTCATAGACCATGTGATCACAATTAATAGGTTTAATAGGAAAAAGAAAACTAGACCTATTTTAAAATAATAAGTAAAAATAGTAAACAAATATTTTAGAGCCGAAAAAATAATAGTAGGATTAAAAAATGTAGCCAAACGCGCGTCTTCATTCAGCTTCATTATAAGTTATTTTTTGGTTCTCAAGACAAATATATATATCTTGTGCTTGATCATAAGCATATTTTGTTTCTAAAATATTTTTCGCTTCCAAAAAATGTTCATTTCATTCCTAACATGTATATATTTGTATATTTTCCCTCCTATTTATTTCTCATTCTAAAAATATTTTCTGTTCCCTAATTAAGAAAATATGTTCTAAATTTCCTCTTGCATGTCCCACTCTTCATAGCTCTCTACTCGGTAAATGTTACTGCGGGATCCTTCAATTAACTAATTGGACCCTGTTTACTCAAAATTATATAATATAATATATTATATATTCATAAATATATTACTTCTATCCTCCCAGCTTTTTCCATTTCTTTTCATCTTCTCATTTTTGCGGTTTGGGCTGTACTATTACGATGCGTTTGAACATATGTAATGATATTAGAAAATTATATGGAAATCTTCAGTGAGAGCTTTGCACCATTTTGATTACATCTTTAATTTTTACAGTGTAGCACAGGTTATCACCAATATCGAGTACCCATTACAATGCATGAAATGGCCACAGTTATCATAACCTCATAACCTAGAACTGTAAGGCACACTTGTCTTCCCAATCCATGAGCCACCCCCAAGAAGGAGCCCCCGTGAAGTTCTTCGCCTCGTTCGCTGTCAGAAACTTCAAACCAGTCCACTGACCCGGTTCGTCGTCACCGCCCCCGGTCCGGTGTTCTGGTACTCGCCGTAGAAGATGGTGTCGGGCGCTGTGGTGCCGGTCCATGGTAGCCACCCGGCGGGGTCGATGATCTTGGGCATCATCGTCTTCATGAAAACTGTCGTGGAGTAGGGCTTCCACGGCCGGCCGAGGTACACCTTCACGGATGTCATCTTGCCGGACGGCCAGATGGTGCAGTTGTGGATGGAGATGCCGGTGTTGGTTGGGGTCGACCTTGCCCTGGGCGGTGATGGTGTCCTGCTGGCCGGGCAGAGGGGGCCTGAGTAAGATGTTGCAGTTCTGGAACACGGAGACTGCGTTGCCGAAGATGAAGTCGATGGTGCCGTAGATCTTGCACTCGCGGTAGAACTGACGAAGGGAGTTGGCGTAGAGGGTCTTGATAGGCGTCGAAGCGGCACCGGTAGAACACCGACTGGTCGGAAGACGACATCAGGGCGACGGCCTGTTGCTTGATGGCGCCGGCGGTGTTCCGGAACCCTATGTCCTGAGCGACGAAGTATTTCCCATCACAGCTGCATGCGCACACACACACCACACAAGGTTCTCATTAATCCTCATCGGTCAGTTGTAACTGTTCGATTATAGATACTACGTACGCGCAGGTATTAATACAAATATTTACATCAAGTTAACCAGTTTACGATTCTAATTCTTATTGATGCATGGTCATGCTAATCGAGGGATGCATGTTTTTATTCGTACCGAAGGTGGCGGTGGAGTAGGTGGGCGTGCCGTCCACGAAGTTGAGGCTGCCGGAGATGACGGTGGCGTCCATGCCGTCGCCGACCATCATCACGTTCCACTTGTTCTTGTCCAGCTTCACGTTCTCCCTGTACACCCCCTTCGTCACGTAGATGATGAACCTCTCCTTGCTCTTCGACGGCACCGCAGCCACCGCTGCAGCGACCGTCGTGTAGTTCCGGTACCGTTCTTTGCCACCACGATGTTCGCCTTGCTCCGTGGGTCGTCGGAGCTTTCCAGCAGCCTCCGACTGCTCGGCGGCAGCCATGAAGGTACTGATCCTCCTGGGGGACGACGGCATCTCGTAGCTCATGAGGCGGCGGCGTTTCAGCCCGAGGCTGTCGGCGAAGCTGGAGAAGGCGGTGAGGATGGCTAGGCTATTGCTGTTAACTCGGTCGAGCTATTGAGCGACTGGGCCACCTTGTTCTTCATCCCCACTCTATACCCTCCCTGAGACGGGAGCAACCCGTTCCGCGAGGTAATTTTTTCTCTAGAAGATGAAGAACAAGGTGGCCCAGTCGCTCAATAGCTCGACCGAGTTAACCAGCAATAGCCTAGCCATCCTCTAGAAGATGACTGGGCCACCTTGTTCTTCATCCCTACATGCCGGGAGCATAGCTTAGCTGGAGGGGCCGCGCGCCCCTCCGCGCGCGCCGCGTGGAGGGCGCGGGCCCCCAGCATTTAATGCAAATTTTTTTTTGTAGGTGTTGTGCACTATTTTTGTGCACAATAATGTATTTGGTGTGCACAAATACTCATTTGTGTGCACAATTGTAAAAAAAAAAAAAATTCAGCATTAAATGCTGGGGGGGCCCGCGCCCTCCACGCGGCGCGCGGCCCTCCAGCTACAGCCGGGAGCATAGCATTACTCATAGAGTGGGGGAGGCGGGGCGCGGCGCCGCCCTCGCCTTGTGTCCGCCCATTTTTCTATATTATAACTCTTAAAAGATATTTAATAAATTTAAAATATAAATATTTTTATTACTAGAAAAAGAGTGAATTTAATAAAATCTCATTAACAATGGGTAAATTTAAAGGGGACGAGTTATTCTATAGGTTGATGTATTTTCGTAAACATGAGTCATGTTGATCAAATCTAAGGAAATAGTTTATTTTCTTTTTACCTAGTTTGGGGAGGGGATAAAAAAACTCCATTTAAAATAACCGAAAGTTGCTTAAAATCATTTTTAAAAAAAAATTATTTAAAAGATTTAAATAGATCTAGAGATTTAAAAGGGTTAAGTTAACCCCCCCAAAAGGTGAGGTACAATACCTTTCTTTTACATCCATTTTTAACCGAGTTATCATTTTAAACCATAGTTAGCTAATCTCCGCATCGAAACTGGTTAGGGTCAATCCATGGCTATCCCTCCCTAACACAGTGGGTAACCATTCCTAATAAAATTTTAATAAAATCTACACTCCTTATAATACAACAAATATTTTATTTTTTATTTTTAAAAATATTGTTTTGGGGTTGGTGTAGAAAAGTGGTGTAAAATTGTGAACAGAGGATAGGGGGGCAATAAAGACTGTTTGGGGGGAGGGGATATATAGAGATTCTCTGCTCCACTTTTGGTGTCCCAACTTTTTTGCTCTATAATTTTTTAAAAAAATAAAAAATAAAACTTTTTATTAGTATAAGAAGAGTAATTTTATTAAAATTTTATTGAAATAATAAATATGAAGAAATCAGTCATTCTCTTAGGGTTTGACTAAAAAAACACTCCTGTGTGTGCCATCATTACTCTGCCTTTGTTGACGATAATGCATGCCACCATTGAAATTGTCTACATGATCAGACTATATCTTGGTTCATGATGGATGGATCCAACAATGAACACTTGGTGGTGTGGGCTGCAACCGGTGCCCGAGACTCTAAACATCCGAGGACCCCTTCCTCATTAATTTCCTTCTTCTAGGGCCCTTGCGGGACCGCGTCCATTGGGGTTATAGGTCCCGGCCCAATACCCCTATCAGCTCTCAAACGCTTACTACAGCTCATGGCATCCCAGCCCGTTTAATTAGTTCGTTTTGGTCGTCCCGTGTCCACTTTAATTAAAGACCTCTAGGGTCTTCGTCATGGGGCCATGGGTCCATTATCCTAGCTAGGAAGGCCCATTACGTGATCATGGGTTTTGTTCACAAGTGGCCTTTATTTTACAATGCATCATATATAGAATATTGGTACGTAATTGTATATACATACCCAGCTAACATCATATTTCGATCCCATTGTGGTTATTCATATATATATAGCTAGAATGATCAAATCTGAGAGAAGAAAGCCCATCTTGTAGGTGATGAGATGCCATTTGTGTGTGTGTGTGTTTTTTTTTAAGTAAAAAGGCCAAGGAAGGCCAAGTATTTTATTGATTAAAACAAGATGCTGACAACCAGAGGCATAGCCAATACAAGTTAACAATTGAATAAAGACTATCTAAAACTCCATAGATGATTTATTTATGAGTGAATTCGTCGAAGTACAGTCCGAGGGCGTAAGTCCGATCGACGTGAACAACGCTCCATGTCTTCTTCTTCAATCGATCCATTTAGATGCCATTTGTGTTGATATCATGTGCACCTCGGTCTTCTACGTACAAAAAACATGAACGGGCTTAATCTTATTCTGCATTAAGTCTTTTTCTATGGTTTTTTTATTGAGTATATATTAGTACTCCTTGATTAATTCTCTACATGACCAGGACCTTAGAGGAAAAAAATCCCCACTTAGGGTCTGTTTGTTTAATCGTAAAACATCACTCATGAAAAAATTTTCAGGAAAAGTTCATGTTTTAAGTCATTTGTTATCATGTAAAAATAAATATGTAAAATAAAATTCATAAAATCTGGATTTCGGCATCCGCGCGGAAAAGCGGATGCCGTTTTCCAAATGGTGCTGCTGCGCCATTTCACCTATGTGCACTATTCATTGAACATGAATTTTTATTTTTTTCTACTTATTTAAATAGTATTTTCAAATTTAATTATTTCTCATAGTTAATTTATTTTTTACTTTTTATAAAATATATTTAGAATATTATTCATTCAAATTACAATTTATTTTATTTCTCCAACTTTAAATTATCTTTGTCAAAATTACTTATTTTTTATTAGTATTCTATTTTATTTTTTAAAAATATTAAAAAAATAAATTAAAATTAAAATTAAAAAATGATGAATAGTGTTAGTACACAAGGAATATATGACTCTCTCTCATTTGGTAGATCATAAGATCTCATATCTTTTCATATAATTTTATATTTTCATAACAACACTACATAATTACGTTTTTTATTTTTACGAAAAAATTATTCCGTAAAAAATTATTTCCTTATGAAACTATTTTACATACAACCAAATAGATTCTTAAGCTCGCTGAAAATTCTAATTTGCACAGGGGGCTATATAATATTATTTTGGAGTAGTGTGTTTTCTTGCTGCCACATATATGCATGCGAGATGAATGAAACGCGGAGGGTGGCGCCGCCGCCATCCGCCCCCGAGAACTGTGGCAGCTGCATGTCGTCGCGCCGGGATCCCCGGCGACGCGTTAGTTGGTGGGGTGGGCGGTGGAGGATGCCTGCGTCGTCGTCGTCATCATCTGCTGCTGCTGCTCGTGGCCGGCCGCGTTCGTCAATATATATATAGGATATGTTCATACCTGTTCTTACAAATAAAAAAATTCCGTTAGTTGCTGCCTTTGGGGGTTCGTGATGGCTGCAGGATGGAATCATCTCATCGATTAGTCCGGACCCCTTCACAAGAATATATAGGTCGGACTCAAAAAAATATTTAGTGGGATGATTAATAGTGTAATTATTATATGTTCTTAATTTATTGGAGTCACTAACGATAAATTTAATTTTTCTAATAAATTTTTACACTCAACGAGATCACATGATTCCATTGAATACTCTAGATACGATTATACTTCCCTACTCCAAAGCTGGACACATGAATAAAAAAAAGAATAATAGTTGATGTGGAGGCTATTTCTAGCTTCCTAAGCCTACAGACCCATCAAGACTCTTAGGTTCTAGACGTCAAGATACGTGTTCTCGGGATCACCAGAGGCTCCTGAACACACTCCACTCGCCAGGTGTCTAAGGGCCCTAAAGGAAGTCTTCAGACACCTCACGTCTGTTCGAGCAGAGAGCAGCCTACCGAGTAGACCATAGGCCCCTTGTTCGAACCTTCCGTGGCTTATGACCGAGCAGGTGTTTTCGAGCACTGGGCACCGCGCAGTCTAGCCACGACCGAGCCGGCCCCTGCACGACGCCCCTTGGTTTATAGCCATGTGAGGTCCCTTCGCCTCCCAACTACAGTTAATACGACGGCGCAACATGCCCCCCATGGTGAAAGGGCACATACTACGAAGACTCTCAACGGGCGCCTCAAATGGGCAATGCCCCGTCTAGGAACTCTAATCGCGCATCCCTTCAGCCATCATTGAAGGAGATTGCGTCCGGACTCTTCACCTCCTTTGCCTATAAAAGCACAGGTAATCTCCATGCAAAGGTACGCAACCTCTCCCATACACACTTGCCCACGCGCGAGCACACACCAGTGAACCTTCTATTCTTGCCTCCTTTACAGTTGGTCATGACTCAGGCATCGGAGGGTTCTCCTCAGTTCTTCAACCGAGCCTTCCTGATCATTTCCGGATTTTGTAGGCCTTCGTCCTCATCGGCGACCTCTCTCCCTCTTTCCTTAGTGGAGGCCCGTTCGTCTCAGATCCGAACAAGAAAACCCGTCCACAATTGATATTCCAAACTTGTGGTATTGTGATTCACCAAGTCATACACATAGAATTTCAACTTAAAAATTGACACAAGATTAGTGTTTAAGTTACAACGTTAAGACGAGTTGTGGAGATTATTGAGTAGAAATAAAAAAAGTGAAGTTATCCCAAAGTCCATACTTTGACACTATATTCATGTTATCCTTGAAACTTAGACATTAGGAGATAGAGAGTACATGACATAAAGAATGACTTATTCTGAAAGAGAAATGCTGGTTCAATTGGCCGAGTTTCAAAGAGTCGACAAATCAAATTTATTCAGTCGGATACACAATATTTCTCATTTTAAAATCATCTTACATGATATATCCCAAACAGTAACTAACTATAGCCTCACCCTTGAAGAAATAACTTTAATTAAGAACCAGTCTAAGACCTTAACATGCTTCAGTAGGGAATGGGCGCCAAGAATACAAGTGCGAATGGGCCATCGTCGAAATGTTTATTGCCTTAATTTTGCGTGAGGTAATAAAATTGATATGATTATTTGATAAATAATTTATTGATTAAGAAGAGAGAGAGAATAGAGAGATCGATCTTATCAATGCAACTTTAATCAATAAAATTATTTGTCAAAATTTATATCATTTTTATTACCCTACACCACAAGATAATAAATATTTCTCATAATACACTCTAGAGAATTAACAAGACTTGGGCAAAATCAAAAGATTACACAATGGAGTGAGTAAAAAGTCGACAACAATTAATTAATGGTCCATATATATATACCTATATATAATATACATATATATATATATATAGAGAGAGAGAGAGAGAGATGCTGGGGTACGGCGGTGCGGCCCCGCCGTACCCCAGTCGCTGCCGCTGGATCACCATCCAACGGCAGCGCTCCCACCAACTTTTTTTTTGTTTTTTTTTTTGTGTTTTTTTTGCAGCCGCTGGATCATCATTCAACGCTGCGCTGGTGCAGCGGGGCCGCACCGTCGCACCCCATTATTTTTCTATATATATATATGGAGAGCCATGCATGGGTATATGAGCCCGTGACGTGGGCTACCTAGCACCGCCTGGAATCAAAAGCCTGGTCTCCTCTAAGATGATGATATATCCCATCCCATGTATGGATGCACAATTTCATGCTTATTTCAACACAATCAGTGGGGTGCTCTGTGAAGCCTTCCGTGTCTTTGTGTTGTGTGTGTGGTCAAATTCAAGTTGGTGGGTTGTGACAGCGATTATATATATTATATATATATTATATATATATATATATATCGCTGGCAACATTACTCATGAAATCGCGGTACGTGTTCGTTTGGCAGCCAGCTGCCAGGCACGAACGAGAGAGTTATATCGATCAGCACGAATGTAATTATAATATAAAGATTTTGCTTTGTATATATATTGACTATATAATGACCCATGTGGTATCTTTTTACATGAGGAGTGATAAAATGACCATTTAATTGTTAGATGTTTACATGATTTATTGTCTACTTATATTCACTTAAATTATATAAAAATGTAATAATCTTTCTCTATTATTGATACGGTCGTCGTCAGCCGACAAATTAGTCCGACGAGATCCAATAATTAAGTTGTCGGAAGTCGTCGGCACAGGTTAGTCCATCACTGCGAAGAACTAATTCAAATAAGCACTAAGTCCGGGCGTCCCCAGCCGGCGCCAGGTCACGCTTACCCTAGGTACAGACGATCCCCGTAAATCACGACCCCCAGCTGGCCCATACCCACTTTAGGCAAGCGGCTGTCAAGGCAGGACTCTCCCTGTCCAGCTGGCGAGGGTCCCCTGATTAGCGCCCCTGCCTCACGGAGGCTCGTCCGCCACCTTCCTTGTCTGTCCAAAGGACCAGGCCCTTATAAAAAGGATAGAGACCCACAAGGAAAAGGTACGCTATTCGTAGCACAAAACCTCTCTCTCTCTCTCTCTCTCTAACGACTTTCTAACTTGATCGTCGGAGTGTCCGACCACCGAGGAGTCTCGGTGGTTCTTTGCAGGTTGAACTCACTCCTCTGACGACTGCGCGGCGCGACCAATCCCTCGGGGCCCACCCTGCTTGGCTCCGGCCGACGATCCTTGCTGATTTTCTCAGCAACATTTGGCGCCGTCTGTGGGAAGCGATACAAAAAGCTGTTCCTCATGGCACCCAAGGGAAGATCGCAGTTCGCCCGTCGGAGGAAGAAGTCGCCCTTACTAGCATTGTTGAAGGGGCAGCAGCTGGAGGAGCCTCGGGCGTGGGGGAGCAGGATTCGACGACCTCGTCGCGGCTCGATCGGGTCGAGCAGACACTGATGCACCTTCAGCAGATCCTTATGAGGATGGAGCAGAATCAACAAGCTCACCCTCCTCGAGGCGAGGGCTCGACTCGCCAAGTAGAACAAACCCAAGGTAATCAGGGTGATACGGAAGCTCTCCACCAGCAACAAGCGCCTCCGGCGGTATCGGCAAGTCACGCCGAAGCGCAACCGACGATAGTTGGGACTCCCGCGCCGGCAATTAACCACGCCGACAACGCTCCTCCCGTGACGCCGGTAGCCGCAGCCGGAAATATGGCTAGGGCCGACCTAGCCGACCACTTTACGGCGGAGTCCACCGCTATCACCATCGGCGAGTCCCCGCTCGATCCTCGGTGGAAGAGCGATCTGCGGGAGATGAATCGGAAAATAGAAGCCCTACAGCTCGGCACTCGCGCCCCATCCGTGGCGACGCTTCTCTCCTCCTCGCCTTTCACAAGAAATCACATCGGCTTCGGTCCCACCGAAGTTCCAGTTGCCAAAGTTCCGACGCTACAACGGAACAACCAACCCAGTCCACCACCTCGATCATTTTCAGGGCCAGGTGGAAATGATGAATGTGACTGACGCTCTGAAATGCAGGGCCTTCATGTCCACTCTTGATGATGCGCACTACAATGGTTCAAGGCGTTGCCGCGCGATCGGTCTCTCCTGCTTCTCGGACCTGGCCCAAAGGTTCCTCGACCACTTCTACAACACGGTGCAGCACTCATTGTGCACCGACGACCTGTGGCTGGTATCTCAAAAAGAAAGAGATGTTTCGAGACTATGCGAAACGCTTTCAGATCGAGGTGATGAAAGTGGTGGACCTAGACTTGAGAACGGCGGTCAACATTCTGACCAGGGTGTGCACGGACGGAGCATTTGTGGCGTCGATCGCCAAGAAACCACCGGTAAGCCTCTCCGACCTCCTCTCTCGAATGCAGAAATACGTCCGCCTGGAATCAACCCTGGGAGCCGCTGGGCGACTGAAGCGGCCGCTGGAGAGGGGTAGCACGAGCTCGGAGGCTAGCGAAAAGAGGCCGAGGAGGGAGGAAGCGCGCGGAGACAGGCGCCGAGACTCAGAGAACCGACGAATGGCTGACCGACGACCCGACGAGTATCGTCGCGTAAGGGATCTCCCCCGGTTCGGGAGGCCACCTTCAGAAATCCTCCCCGTCATCAAAAAGCTACCAGAGTTCAGGCGACCGGAACCCATCACAAGGCCTCCATCGGGACGAGGGGCCGAGCTATACTGTGAGTACCATAAAGGTTTCGGTCACCTAACAGACCAGTGCAGGAGCCTGAAGATGGAGATATCGGAGATGTTGCGCCGAGGGATAATCGGTAAAGACGTCGTCGACGGCAAACCGAAAGACCGCGATCAAGACGAGGATCGCGAGCGCGAGGGGAAAGGCGCCGTCCTGGTCCTCGCCGGCGGATCTGCGGGAGGTGGCGACAGCAGCAGGAAGAGGAAGGCGTACGCTTCAGCCGTCGTCCTCGGGATTCACCAGCCCAATCTGGAGCCGATCACCTTTTCTGCCGACGACGCAATTGGGCTAAACTTTCCTCACGACGACGCGCTAGTCATTCATGCCGACATCGACGGATACACCGTGCATCGCATCCTCATCGACAACGGAGCAGCGCCCGATGTCCTCTTCTACGACTGCTTCCTGAAGATGACGAACCTGAGCACGGAGCTCAAACCGGTCGCCACACCTCTGTTTCGGGTTCAGCGGAACTCCAGTCACCGCCGAGGGGTCCATCCGGCTCAAAGTAACACTGGGAGCCAGTCCTCGGCAAGTAACGGTTGAGGTCGACTTCTTGATTGTGAAAGTAAAGTCGGCCTACAACGCGATCTTTGGGCGCGGTCTGCTCGGGAAGCTCGGAGGGGTCCCGTCAACATACCACCAGAAGCTGAAATTTCCAACTCCAAGCGGGGTAGGCGAAGTTGTCGGGAGTCAGGCCGAGGCGCGCCTATGTTATGTTAACTCTATTAAAGCTAAAGAACCAACTATTCCTGAGTACGTACCTGCTGTGAATGACGCCCCAAAACACGAGCCAGTAGAACTAACTAAGCAAATAAAAATCGAAAGCGGACTTCTAATCATCGGGACCGAACTCAAAGAGTTGGAGGCTGACCTCACCACATTCCTCGGTCAGAGTGGCAACGTTTTCGCTTGGTCTGACGACGATCTTCCAGGAATAGACCCGAGCATTATCCAGCACCACTTGAACGTGGACCCCAAGGCCCGACCTATCCGGCAAAAGAAGAGGCCCCTGTCAGCCGAACGACAGGAAGTGGTTGAAAACCAGTTGACAAAATATTTGCATGCAGGAACCGTTAGGAATTCATTCTATCCAACCTGGGTCGCCAACGTCGTCCTAGTACGAAAGGCAAATGGCAAATGGCGAATGTGTGTGGACTTCACCAACCTAAACAAAGCCTGCCCAAAAGACAGCTTCCC
Source organism: Colocasia esculenta (assembly GCA_014218235.1). Lineage (NCBI taxonomy): Eukaryota > Viridiplantae > Streptophyta > Magnoliopsida > Alismatales > Araceae > Colocasia > Colocasia esculenta. The sequence continues at coordinate 59,463 of JACBKR010001442.1, read as the reverse complement.
CCTGCCGCGGATCGACCAGCTGGTCGACTCAACTGCCGGGCACGAGCTCTTAAGCTTCCTCGACGCATATTCAGGCTATCACCAAATAAGAATGGCCCCAGAAGACGAAGAAAAGACATCTTTCACCACGGAGAGGTTTGTATTGCTTTACCCGTATGCCGTTCGGATTGAAGAATGCAGGAGCAACATACCAAAGATTGGTCAACAAGATGTTCGAGAAGCAGATTGGCAAGACCATGGAGATATACATCGATGACATGCTGGTAAAAAGCGACAAGCCGAGGACCACGTCAAAGACCTAGCCGAAGCTTTCGAAGTACTGAAGCTCTACGGGATGAAACTGAACCCCGAGAAGTGTGTCTTCGGTGTCCGAGCGGGGAAATTCCTAGGGTATCTCGTCTCACAACGAGGCATTGACGTCAACCCCGACAAAGTCCAAGCCATCCTCGACATGACGGCTCCGAGGACAATCAAAGAGGTACAAAGACTTAATGGCAGGATAACTGCTCTTAGTAGGTTCATGTCCAGGTCGGCGGAACGTTGCCGGCCTTTCTTCGAGATACTGCGGAAGGGTCGCTTCGAATGGACCGAGGAATGCCAAGGGGCCTTCGACGAACTGAAGGAACACCTAGCGAACGTCCCGACGTTAAGCAAGCCATGCGACAACGAAGAACTGCTGTTGTACCTATCTGCGACTGACTATTCCATCAGCTCGGTGCTCGTCCGAGAAGAAGATCGAGTCCACCTCCCGGTGTACTATACGAGTAAGGCGCTACGAGGAGCCGAACAGCGCTACACCAACCTGGAGAAGCTCGGTTACGCTCTCATCATGGCAGCCCGACGACTACGCCCGTACTTTCAAGCACACAAGATCGTTGTCCTAACCGACGCTCCGCTCCGACCAATTTTCGAGCGACCCGAGTCCTCTGGGAGGTTGGCGAAGTGGGCCGTCGAGCTCGGCGAATTCGATATCGAGTTCAGGCCCCGGGTCGCCATCAAAGCCCAGGCCCTCGCGGATTTTATTTCCGAAGGCACCGCCCGGGCAGCGATGGACGAAGAACCCAACGAGAGTTGGAAAATTTTCGTCGACGGTGCCTCAAATTCCAATGGAGGCGGCGCAGGCGTCGTAATGCGCTCTCCCGAGGGCCTCGACTTAAGGTACGCAGTTCGTTTCGGTTTCGAAGCATCTAACAATGTGGCAGAGTATGAAGCGGTGGTGTCGGGGCTGAAAATGGCAAAAACCCTTGGAGCAAAGAGGATACGCATTCACAGCGACTCCCAACTGGTCGTCGGCCAAGTGTCCCACGTTCGAAGCGAAGGAGGCGAAGCTCGCCATGTACAAAGCCGAGGTGCTAAGGATGATGGCAGAATTCGACTCAGCGGAGCTCATAAAGATACCGAGGTCCGAGAATGAACAAGCCGACGAGTTATCGAAGATAGCTTCATCGGCACTAGAGGCGCCCCCATCACTGCTGATAGAAGAGCTGACGATTTCAACCATAGCGGCCAGAGATATGATGATCGTCGACGTAGGGACGACGTGGATGACCCCATAATTAATTTCCTCAGGGACAACGTGGTGCCAGAGGACAAAGACGAGGTCGAGAAGACAAGGAGACGATCGGCCAGGTTCTTCATCCTCGGCAACAATTTATATCGAAAGGGATTTAGCTATCCATACCTCCTGTGTGTAGATCCCACTGAAGCCGAAAAAATCGTCGACGAAATACACGAAGGTACGTGCGGTTCCCATGCAGGCCCCAGATCCTTGGTGAGGAGAATAACACGACAAGGGTATTGGTGGCCGACGATGCTTAAAGACGCCGAAAAGTATGTCAGAAGTTGCCGACAATGCCAACTATTCGGCAGAATCGACCGACGACCCCCGTCAGAGCTCGCCAGCATAAACTCCCCGTGGCCATTCGCGCAATGGGGAATGGACATCCTTGGGCCATTCCCCCCAGCCACTGGCCAAAGAAGGTTCATTATCGTCGGAGTGGACTATTTCACTAAATGGGTCGAAGCCGAGCCCCTGGCCAAAATCACTGACACCAACTCTTGGAGCTTCGTATGGAAGAACATCATCTGCAGGTTCGGCCTACCCCGAACGATCATCACCGACAACGGGAAACAATTCGACAACATCAAATTCCGTAGGAATTGCGACGCACTCGGGATCGAGCACAGGTTCTCCTCAGTGGCTCACCCCCAATCCAATGGGATGGCCGAGGTCACCAACCGGACGATCTTGGACGGGCTGAAGAAGAGAATAACAAGCCACAAAGGAGCTTGGGCCGACCAGCTTCTACACGTGCTCTGGGCATACCGGACGACCCCAAGGGAGGCAACTCGTGAGTCGCCTTTCGCGTTGGCCTTCGGGATGGAGGCCGTATCGCCTGTAGAAATGCTCGTCCCTTCATTGAGAGTTCTCGGATTCGACGAGGAAAGTAACAACCGATCCCTACGCGCCGAGCTCGACCTCAGACGAGAGGCGAGGGAGGGCCGCTACGAGGATGGAGGTTTATCAAAGAAGAATCAAGAAAAGCTTCGACCAAAAAGTAAAGCCACGGCGCTTCGGCGTGGGAAGCCTCGTCCTGAGAAAACTCGCCGTCTCCGAACCAAAGTCAGCTGTCGGAAAGTTATCGCCGAATTGGGAAGGACCTTACAAAGTCATCGATGATCTCGGACAGGGTGCGTATCGCCTATCATACCTCGACGGGACGACCTTGCCGAGGACGTGGAATGCCGAACATTTACGTCAATATTTCCCATAATGAGGTCGCTTCGGCACTCTAAGCAAGGTCGATTCGACAACGACGAGGTCGTTTCGGCACTAAACGTAAGCCCGAGGTCCCTTCGGCACACTCTAAACGTAAGCCCGAGGTCCCTTCGGCACACTCTAAACATAAGCCCAAGGTCTCCTCGGCACACTCTGAACGCAGCCCGAGGTCCCTTCGGCAATCTCTAAGCATAAGCCCGAGGTCTCTTCGGCACACTCTAAACATAAGCCCAAGGTCTCCTCGGCACACTCTGAACGCAGCCCGAGGTCCCTTCGGCAATCTCTAAGCATAAGCCCGAGGTCTCTTCGGCACTCTCTAAACATAAGCCCGAGGTCTCTTCGGCACTCTCTAAACGTAAGCCCGAGGTCCCTTCGGCACTTACAATACGAGGCAATTCCAAACACACGTGTCGAAAAGTTCATTTCATACAATCGTGAATTCTCATTAACGAGGATTACATTGTACATGAAGAAAGGCAACTATCCCTCATTCAAAACGGCCTCGGCAGCCTGGTCGAGGGAACGATCAACGGCCAACTCAATGGCCTCGTCCACGACAGCGGCGAACTCCTTGCCTCCCCCTCTGCGACCTGGTTGTCGTCGTCGTCGTCTCCAGCAAGAGCCGCTCCCGACAGATCGAGGTCGGGATACAACCCCTTAACCTTGGCAAGGCAGTCGTCGTAACCACCTTGAAAGAGGTCGGCAATCTCGTCCTGAAGCTCGTCGGATTTACGGTAGTCCTCGATCGCCTTCTCCCTCTCCTCCGCGACGAGACGTGAAAAGTTCTTCTTCGTCTCCTCATGGGCCGCAATCTCGTCGCATTGCGCCTTCTTCACAGCTTCGAGGGCCGCCTGGAGGGCGCCCTCCCTCTTCTTTGCCTCCTCCTCCAGACGGAGACTACGGGCCTTCTCGGCGGCCACAAGCTCCTCGGCCTCGGCAATGCGTTTGTCGCAGGCCAGCCTCTTCACCTCAGCTCGGTGTGTGAATGCGTCGAAGGCGGCCAGCTGACTCAACATACCGTGATAAAATTCGTGCACGAGCCGGCGTGCGGGGCGGCCGAGCGTTTCAGCCTTAACCTCAGGTGGCAAGGCTTGTCGACCCCACTCGACGGGGTCCAAGGTAAAGCGAGCCTGCGGTGGAACTAGGGCGTCGGGTGCCGTGCCCGACGACGCTGGAGCTGGGCGCTTCCTCGGCCTTTCTTCGGTCGACGGGGCGGCTCCCGAGCTTTGACCAGGCGTCGGCGCCGTTGGTGGCACGGCCTCGGCGTCGCGGGGTCGCTTCTCGGCGCGGGAAGCCATCTTCTTCCCCCTTGATTGGGCTCGGCTCTTGGCCTGATCCGCAAGCGACGGCCCCTTTCGCGAGGAGGGGGCAGAGCCAACCTTGTCGGCCATAGCTGCAAAAGTCCGACCGTTAGCTAAGGAAGCCGGGGATGGAGTAAAAAATACGACGATGAGGCTGGCAACCTTGTGTGCCCTCTTTGATCAGCTGGAATAACTCGTCCGAGATATCGATCAGGTTGGGGGGCTCCACCTCCTTCAAACACTTAAGGTCGTATAGCTCGGACGAAGTCAGCCTCGGCGATCCAAAAGCTTTGCTCCGGACGTCAACGGCCGACCACTTGGTTGGGAACGGCCAACCCGAGGAACTATATACAAAAACGAAGTTCCTCTTCCAGCCATGAAGCGAAGAAGGGAGTCTCCCGAGAATATGCCGACCATTCCTCGCCGCGAAGTAGAACCAGTCTCCGAACGGCTTGATAGAGAACAGGTACAGGAAAAGGCGCGAGGTCGGAGGGACCCCCGCCGAATAGCACAAGGAGAGAAAGCCGACGATTACTCGCCAGGCGTTCGGAGCCAACTGAGAGGGAGCCACCCCGAGCTCCAAGAGAAGAAAGATGACGAAGGGGTGGAAGGGGAAACAGAGGCCAGCCCGGACCGCCTCAGTGTAAACCGAGAACCCCCCGTCCAAAACATAGTGAGCCCTAAAATCCCTGTTGGCGCACACAAAGGCGTCGACAGGGAGAACGAATCTAGGGTGCCTCCGCAGCCACGTGAAGGTCCCAGGGGAGGTCTCACAACGGGCTTCGGCCACGTTGTCGGCTCGACGGCGTGCACCGGAGGTATGGGCCGAGGGCTCCTTGGGAACATAGGTCCCGTGGACTAATTCAAGAACGAAGGAATCGTCCACGGGCCCCCAGATCTGGGTTTCTATAGACACCGACCCCTCCCCAAGACTTTCAGAAACATGGTCGGGAGCGTCGACGGGAACATGGGGGTCCCTAGATTTTGCGGACGAGGAGGAGGAGGAAGCCTCAGGAGAGGTGGAAGAAGAGGAAAGGCTCATCGTTTACCTCGAAAGGAAGCAAGCGAAGACCGTCGATCGACTTCGTACGAGGACACGATCGTCGGATCGTCGGCAGACGTCGGGGCGGCAGGGGTCGAGAGGCGCGCACGCGAGGCAAAGGAACGTCTGTTTCGTATCGAACCTCAGCTATTTATAGCACCGCGATGCCAATACAATCGGACGGCACAGAAATCCTGCGCACCCAGGATTCCGCCACGTGTCGGAAGCCCGACGGCCTGGAGACGTTCACCCGGATCCGTGGCGCGCGCCCCGAAACCGGGCGGCGTCATCATGGCGCAGAGCTCAGAGGGGAGTACCTGACGAGCCGTCATCAGAAGTACCGCCATTATGACAAGACCACGACCTTCATCATGACAGTGGCAGAGCGCCCCCAAATCAGCGCGCGAAATGCGAGGCGGCACCAACGCCCGTACGAATTCCTGAGAGTAATAAATGGCTTCTCTTCGAACCGAGGACTCGCCTCGAAAAGAACCCGGGGGACTAGTGATACGGTCGTCGTCAGCCGACAAATTAGGCCGACGAGATCCAATAATTAAGTTGTCGGAAGTCGTCGGCACAGGTTAGTCCATCACTGCGAAGAACTAATTCAAATAAGCACTAAGTCCGGGCGTCCCCAGCCGGCGCCAGGTCACGCTTACCCTAGGTACGGACGATCCCCGTAAATCACGACCCCCAGCTGGCCCGTACCCACTTTAGGCAAGCGGCTGTCAAGGCAGGACTCTCCCTGTCCTGCTGGCGAGGGCTCCCCGATTAGCGCCCCTGCCTCACGGAGGCTCGTCCGCCACCTTCCTAGTCTGTCCAAAGGACCAGGCCCTTATAAAAAGGATAGAGACCCACAAGGAAAAGGTACGCTATTCGTAGCACAAAAATCCTCTCTCTCTCTCTCTCTCCTAACAACTTTCTAACTTGATCGTCGGAGTGTCCGACCACCGAGGAGTCTCGGTGGTTCTTTGCAGGTTGAGCTCACTCCTCTGACGACTGCGCGGCGCGACCAATCCCTCGGGGCCCACCCTGCTTGGCTCCGGCCGACGATCCTTGCTGATTTTCTCATCCCATGTATGGAGCACAATTTCATGCTTATTTCAACACAAATCAGTGGGGCTGCTCTGTGAAGCCTTCCGTGTCTTTGTGTTGTGTGGTGGTCAAATTAAACAAGTTGGTGGGTTGATGAACAGCGATATATATATATTATATATATATATTATATATATATATATATATCGCTGGCAAACATTACTCAATGAAATCGCGGTACGTGTTCGTTTGGCAGCCAGCTGCCAGGCACGAACGAGAGAGTTATATCGATCAGCACGAAATGTAAATATATATATAAAGATTTATTGCATTTGTATATATATTGACTAGATAATGACCCATGTGGTATCTTTTACATGAGGAGTGATAAAATGACAATTAATTGTTAGATGTTTACATGAATTTATTGTCTAATTATATTACACTTAAATATAATATAAAAAATGTAATAAATCTTTCTCATATATATATTTTCTTCTCATTTTGTTTGTATATATATATATATATATTAATTAATAATAATCTAACATCCATATATCTTCTAATTAGTCAAATGTCCGGAGGATGTTCGATGATGTCTATATATATGTATATATGGTGGACACGGTTGGTTGTACGTAATGGGAAGTATATATATATCCTTCAAATTAACTTTTTTCCTTACAAATTAAGATCCATTACACATCTAGCTAATCTACCTAACTTTCCCAGCTGGGGTCCGATGCTGTGTCAAGCTGTCAAATGTTCACACACAACTATATATCAAATGATGAGATTTGAATCCGGGGTCTCCCTCCACACACAACCAAGAGGTAGTGGTCCATCTGATCATGTGGGTTTGGTATGATCTTGACCGTTTCTATAAAGTCGTCATTCGCGAGGAACTGGAAGATTTCAAACATCTTTTTTCTTACATGTCAATTCATTGATGCAGTGGTATTTGACGTTAATGTTTATTGGAAGGACTTTTGGATCCCAGGCCAAATTGTTCATCTTAAATCTAAGGAGAGTTTCTCAGGTAATCTTCCCTGCAAAGTATCTGAACTCATTTCAAATGGCTCCTGGAATACATCCTTGCTGACAGATCTATTTGATGATGAAGCAACTAGCCAGATCAGTAACCTTTACATTCCTGTCTTGGGTGTTGAGCAAGAAGATAAGAGGATTTGGAAGTCCAAAATTGATGGATCCTTTTCCATCAAGTCAGCCTACAAAGTATTGGATGATCAATCAAGGTTGGCTTCCTCATCTGCCCCTAATCCTCTCCTGCGCTTCTTATGGCATCCTAAGCTCAACTGCCAAATCTCTCCTAGAGTGCAACTCTTTTTTTGGAAGTGTCTTAACAATGCTTTACCTCTATGCTCACAAATTGCCAAAAGAATCAAGGGCCTTGGCGATGCTTGCCCAGTCTGTTTTGAAGAGCCAAAAATCTTAGAGCACCTTTTGTTTGAATGCAACACTGCTAGAGTTACTTGGCACTGCTCTCCTGTGGGCTACCTCTCAACAGCCTTCAATAAAGATTTTGTGGAAAGAGTTCAGGAATGGCTCTCAATTCATCAATCTGAAAAGGAGAAATTGGCTTTTTTGGCTTATTGCCTTACTCTGTCCTGGCACATCTGGAAGGCTAGATGCCTATTTGTTTTGAAGGGAAGCTATCCAATCCTCAGCTGGTTGTTTCCAGAGCATCCCGGGATTTGAGGCTTGTTCAGGCCCTGTTAGCAGCTCTTCGGGCCTCCCTACCATTGGCAGATGGGTTCCTCCATTGCCAGGCTCTCTCAAACTCAATGTAGACGGAGCCCTTGGTCCTCATTCTGCTACTATCGGTTTAATCCTCAGGGATGATCAGGGTCTTCCTCTATTAATCTTCTCCCAAATCATCTCTTCGGGAACTCCGGTTGAGGTTGAGGCCCAAGGTATCCTCTTGGCTATTAAGACAGCCCTTTCTCTTGATAGGGAAGTTACCATTGAAAGCGACTCCCAGATCATTGTTAACGCAAAATCTGGTCATTCCTCTCCCCCCTGGTCAACTTCTTCTATCGTCCAAGATTGCAAGTATTTCTTGTTGGGTAGTCTTATTAAAATCTCTTTTGTCCATAGACATTGTAACATGGCTGCCCATGCGGTGGCCAAGCTTGGGCTTTCTCGTAACTTATCTTCCTATTGGACCGGCTGCCCTCCGGTCTCAATCACCTCTGTTATCTATTCTGATATGCAGTAATATGTTTTTGGAGCGTTTGCTCCTTTATTGTCCAAAAAAAAAAGTTTAATATTCTTTTTTTATATTAACATTTCATTTAGCTGATTTTTTTTCTTTTTTTCAGGTTTGGTAATTATACAGAATGGTGGACCCCGCTGACGTTTATTTTTTTCTGCGGTTGGGTTCGGTTTTTAAGAGAGAGAGAGAGAGAGAGAGAGAGAGTGTGTGTGGAGCCAGTCGAGATGTCCGAAGAAGGGTTGCTTGCCATGTGCGCAACCGAGTGAAAAGAGAGGCTGGCGGTGTCCCGACGCTGCTCGCTAAAATGACCACAATGCCCCTCCATAGCTTGGCCACGCCGATCCCCCGTATACGATTATACGAGGGTGTTTATGTCATTTCAAGGTCGATCGCCGGCTTCCTCCCTCTCCTCACCCACCCCGCATCCCGCGTCGCGTGACGTCTTTTGTCGTTTTCTGTCCGTCCAAGATCTGGCGACTAGCGTTGGTCCCTCCCTGTCCTTCCAAGTGGCGATAATTAGAAAATTTTGGTACACTTGAGTTTTATATTATTTATTTATTAGTTAATATAAAAGTACAATATATCTATTTAATGAAGAATAAGAAATACAAATACGAAGTATAAAATTTAAGTGTACTAAACTTATTAAACTTTTCTCTTATATAAAAATTTCAATTTCATATTGATACCAAGGGTTCTCGGTTGGTCGGACGAACGTTCTATCTAGCCACCCGACTTGAGGTCCGGGTCAACGTTTATACGTGCCTTGAACTAGGGGCTTTACCGACGACTCGGCTCGGCTGGCCCGACCCTTTCATTTCTCCTCGGTCCGACCTCCTTAGCTCAGCCCAAGGCGATGATCAGTATGTTAGGCTGAAGCCCGTTTCGTGTCCAACTCATCCGCAGAATTTTCAAAGTGCGACTCACACGATTGCAGGATTTACGAAGGTAACGTTTGCAGATCCCGCACACTCGGCAATTAGGGTCATTAATTAAGAACACAATCCCGATGATCCGGCTAGCCGTTTACGGTCACGCGTCAGTTGGGATAATGGTGGCTCCTAGCGGGAATCACGAGGATATCGGACTGTCACATAAGCACCATGGTCCTATAGAAGAGGCATATACTCTTTAGGCTAAGGTAGATAATCTTTGAAACAAAAACTCTCGACTCGTTATTTTCGAGTTGACTTGATCGTTGGAGTGTCTATTCACTTAGAGAGCTCGGTGGACTTGCAAGTCGAGAGCTCAGCATCTTCGACACCTTCGCCATGCCAATTTCTCCCTTGGGTCGTCTCGGCTTGAGTCGAGCCCGTTACACAAGTAGTAACACATATCTTATATGATTAATAGAAACCCCCATCACAGATGCAATAAATATTTCTAGATTTCAAATCTTTAAATTCCATAAAAGAAAATTCAAGTCCATACTTCCGTCTCGTTTGTATATATTTATTCAGCATCATACTTGTTGCTGCACAAGCAAAGGGAGATTTGACCGGGGTCAAATCGGGTGGGCCCCAAGGCGATGGCGATGTCGTCGTCGGCTCAGACTTCTTGCGCTGCACCTGCAAAGAACCACGAGTGGCCTCGATGGGGAGACACTCCGACGCCCAAGTCAATTGCGAGACACTCCGACGCCCATTAGAACTCTCTTACATCTTCTCTCGCAATTGACTTGGGCGTCGGAGTGTCTCCCCACCGAGGTCACTCGGTGGTTCTTTGCAGGTGCAGCGCAAGAAGTCTGAGCCGACGACGACATCGCCATCGTTTTGGGGCCCACCCGATTTGACCCCGGTCAAATCTCCCTTTGCTTGTGCAGCAACAATACTTATTAACATATCCATTTATTTTAATGAGTATACTGGTAAGCAAATAAAATAACATAAAATTGTCTATATATATATATATACATATAGAAAACGAATATTTTTGTTGGAAACTCCTCCTGAGCAGCTTGCAGGCTCCCACCTGGCTCCCTCTACGCTTCCACGAGTCAACACCAGATCACCGGTTGACCGGCGTAATGAGCCCACGGCTCCCTATATCTATTCAAGTCTCCACCGCCGGCAACTCCCCCTCTCCGTCTCCTCTTTATAGAAGAGACCTCACTCGACAGTGGCCGCCTAGAGGGGCGATAGAGAGAGAGGTCGGACAAGGGAAAGCAAGAGAGATCGATCGGGATATCCACCAACAAACGAGCACGATGATGGACTCCATCAAGTCCTTCAAGGGCTACGGCAAGGTCGATGGTGCCGACGAACGCGAGTTCCGCCGCAAGACCCGCCGCCGCCTCATCGTCATCGGCGTCTCCGCCCTCCTCCTCATCCTCATCGTCGTCGGCGTCGCCGTCGGAGTCGTCCTCAGCCGCCGCAGCGACGGTGGATCCAATGGCCCCTCCTCTGCCTCCTCACTGACCATGGCGCAGTCCATCAAGGCCGTCTGCAGCGTCACCCGCTACCCCGTCAACTGCTACTCCAGCCTCTCTGCCGCCTCCGCCAACGCCACCTCCGATCCGGAGGACCTCTCAAGCTCTCCCTCCGCGTCTCCATGGACGAGCTCTCCAGAATCTCCTCCCTCCCCGACGCCCTCTCCAAGGGCCTCTCCGACAAGAGGGCGGTCGATGCCCTCCAGGTCTGCAAGGACATGTTCGACGACGCCCTCGACCACCTCAACAACTCCCTCTCCTCGTTCCCCCCACCGGGGGGAGAAGCTGCTCACGGCCTTCAAGGTCGACAATCTCAGGTCGTGGCTGAGCGCCGCCGTCACGGACCAGGAGACCTGCCTCGACGCCTTCGAGGGCGTGGCCGGCGATCTGAGAGACCGGCTGGCGGCGGCTATGCGCAACTCCACCCGTTTCACCAGCAACAGCCTCGCCATCGCCTCCGGCATCCTCGGCGTCCTCGGCCAGCTCAACATACCCCTCCACCGGAAGCTCCTGTCCGCCGCCGATCACGCCGGAATGCCGGCCTGGGTCGCCGGCACCCACCGGAGGATGCTGCTGCAGGCGGCCGGCTCCGGGACCCGCCCGACCCCCAACGTGACGGTGGCGAAGGACGGCTCGGGGCAGGTGGAGACAATCGCGGCGGCGGTGGCGATGGCGCCGAAGAAGAGCGCGGCGCCTTTCGTGATCTACGTGAAGGAGGGCACGTACGTGGAGAACGTGGTGATCGACAAGAACCGGTGGAACGTCGTCATCTACGGCGACGGCATGAGGAAGTCGGTTGTCTCCGGCAGCCTCAACTTCGTCGACGGCACGAGGACCTTCTACACGGCCACCTTCGGTGAGCGGCTCCTTTCTTCCAACACTTGATACTTGATAGCCATGATCCCCTTTTTTCCCCCCTTTTCCTAAAAAAAAAATAAAATACTGGGACATTAGGCCTCTCCAAATCCATATTTTGTCTATGTATTTGTGATTACAAGGCATTGCTTAAGCTTTGGTTAATAAGCCCCATTGTGATTCTTGTTTGCTTAGTAGAGGAGAGGGCAGACTAATCTCATATTAGGGGTGAGATTAAGAGAGATAGAGAGACAGAGAGAGAAAATAGAAACTTAACAATTTCCTTGGGAAAAAAGTTGTTAAAGTATATATGGATTGAGTATTGAGAATCTTGAGGTGGTGAGACCAGATGCTGGCACTTGGGGGGCAGCCGGGCAGGTGATCTTGGTACTTCTGCATTGTTAATTAAATCAAATGACTAGCTTGTGGATCATCTATAAAAAATATTATTAAATTTGGGTTGGCGGTGGTGGTGGAAGTGTCATGAGGAGGAACATGCTCTGCCCAATTCATGTGAGTTTTAGGTGTCCTGGCCAGTGCCATCATTCGGACATGTTGTTCTATATATAAATTTTCTAAGACTCGGCAAAATCATCTAGATTATGGGGTTGGGGGGGGGGGGGGGTTGTTAATTGTGTATGCTATAATACTCATGATGTTATTTTTCTTAAAATGAATAGAAATATTTATTGTACTTTCTTAATACACTTCTAATATATTTTTGGCCTCTTCATTGGGTGCGCACAGGTGTCATATGTCGGTAACACATTGGTCAGATAGTACTGGCATCTCTTGTAACTATAAGCCCTCAGAGCCACTTTGTGTTTTTTTTTAAAAAAAAAATTTTAAAACAAGGTGGGATGTGTGGACCAGAATCAAAAGGCCTCAAGATTGTAGCAAAATTAAGTTAATTTTATCCATCCTCTTACTTTTTTTTTTTTTTTTTGCTTTTTATCCATTTCCATCATCTTTAATTGCTGCTCTTAGCAAAATGAGTTTAGGATGTGGGTGAATAGTTCGACGACATTAGAGGTTAAGGGAGCTGTTAATTTATCACAGGTTCACTGTTAGATTGTTAATTCCCAGCTTCAGATTAATTGGATCTTTAACGTTAGAGCTAACAAAAACTTGAGAGAGAAGATTGCAAGACCGGCACATACATGTATACATAAAATGTTTAAAAATCACAGATAACTCTTCGATATTTGTCCGATGGTAGAGGGCGGATCCTATATAGATATATATCCGTCTGGTGCATATAGATGTTGATAAATTAAAATATATTTTTAAAAAATATTAAAAATCGCTTGGAGATAAAAATCCGTCTGGTGCCTAACCCACACTAAAAAATAATAAACGAATAAAAATCGTAATTAAAAAAAAAGGGGTAACATGGTGCAACGTGGCCAACGTGGTTTCAAGGGGCGCACGGAGGAAACTTTACCACCCATGGGATAAACTTTACTTTTCTATACGTACACGACCCATCTAGCAGTCCTAAGACCAATAGAGGAGTTTGTGGGCGGCCCATTTAGATCAGGCAGCAACATGTGGATCCAGCTCTCACTTATTTCTGGGCCTGGGCCTGGGCCTGGGCCTGGGCCATTCAGCCTACCCAAACGACATCTCTGTTCTTAGTGGGCCATCCTCTTGGGTATGACTATTACCAACACTTTCCATGCATGCATATGCATGCATGTATCATGTATGCACATGCGTCTCTCTCTCTCTCTCTCTCTCTCTCTCTCTTTTTTTGGTAACGAGAAAATCTCGTCCCGTGTGACTTTGTGGGTTTCCGTGTACCCGTATTGCCCTTACCCCACTTGACCGGAAAAATCCCGGATCTACACACCTCGAGGATTGCATGTAAATCAGATAAATCTCCCCCATGAATCGAACTCGGGACCTCTTACTTTTAAGCAAGAGTTCTAACCGATCGACCCAACCGGAGTCCTCTCTCTCTCTCTCTCTCTCTTGAGTAGTCTCTTGTATTGGTTTATGTTCTTATTATGGTATATACATATATACTGATGTACGGTGGATATGTGTTAATCTGGATGGTGATTGCTGCTGCCGGCAGGAGCTGACGGGAGAGGGTTCATGGCGATGGACATGGGGTTCGAGAACAGCGCCGGCGCAGCGAAGCACCAGGCGGTGGCGCTGCGCTCCAAGTCCGACAGGGCCGTCTTCTACCGCTGCGCCTTCGACGGCTACCAAGACACCCTCTACGCCCACTCCCTCCGCCAGTTCTACCGCGACTGCGAGATCAGCGGCACCGTCGACTTCATCTTCGGCGACGCCTCCGCCGTCTTCCAGAGCTGCACCATCCGCCCCCGCCAGCCCCTCCCCAACCAGCAGAACACCATCACCGCCCAGGGCCGCGTCGACCCTGGCGAGAACACCGGCATCTCCATCCAGGGCTGCACCATCACCCCCGAAGGCGCCGTCACCGCCCCCACCTACCTGGGCCGGCCCTGGAAGAACTACTCCACCACGGTGGTGATGACGACGGCGGTGGACGGGGTGGTGCGGCCCAAAGGGGGCTGGAGGGGTGAGCGGGACGGCGCCGCCGGACACCATCTATTACGGGGAGTACCAGAACACGGGGCCCGGGGCTAGCACAGAGGGCCGTGTCAATTGGGCCGGTTACAAGCCCGCCATGACCGACGAGGAAGCCCAGAAGTACGCAGTGGAGGCGTTCATCAAGGGCAGCGAGTGGATTCCCAACACCGGCGTGGCTTACAAATTGACCTTGTGATCTCTCGGTGGCGATGATCTCAAGGGAAACATCCATCCATTTATTTATTTATTTGCTTGTTTTTTTTTGTTCTAGAGAGAGAGAGAGAGAGAGAGAGAGAGAGAGAGAGAGAGAGTTTTTTTTTTTTAAGAGGAGAAGTATTTAAAAACTACAACGAGTGGTACATATTTGGTATCCGTCCTTATGTAGTGGTGAGATTCACACCATGGGATGGACTCCACTATCATATAAGACAGATACTAGATAAATATCTATCTCGTATGTGTAGCAAATCACTCTCTTGTAAGAGAAGGTCAGAGAAAGTGCAAGAGTTGTACAAAAATTAAGGAGTGTTAGTCTTTTTTTAAAAAAAATTACCAACTTGTATTTTTCTTTTTTTTTTTGGTGTTGTCACCGGATATCAAACACAATCAGCCCTCAACCCACCTCACTCTGGGTGTCCATCCCAGAGGGAGGACCTTACCAACTTATAGTTGTTTCATGGATATCCTTAATAGGGCCGAGAGGTGGGAATTGAGGTGGATACCAGTACCATCTATATCTACTGATTTTTGTTGTATTTTCCCCCCTTGGTAATAGGGTTGAGAAGCTAAGAGAGATTGATGGAGATTAACATGGGTGGACAGTGTTGGATTTATGAGAAACACTTAAGGGTCTGTTTGTTTAACCGTAAAACCTCACCCAAGAAAATCTTTTCAAGAAAAATTATATTTTTTTTTATCATTTGATATCTTGGAAAACTAAAATCTGTAAGAGCTCATCCCAAAAATCTCAGATTTTGGCATCGGTGGCAAAAGTTCAGAAACCATTTTCCTTTCCCGCACGTGTTTTTCCTTTGTTCCATACAGAGTCAACATTCTTAGCACTATTCATTTAGATTATTTTTTTATTTTTATTTTCTTCATTTAAGTCATCTTTGTCAAATTTAATTATTTTTATTAATGTTTGATTTTTAATTTTTATTAAAATATCAGTATAACACTATTCATTCAAGTAATTATGTTTTTATTTTATTTCTCCTACTTTAAATTATTTTTTTCAAAGTTAATCTTTTTGATTAGTTATCTTAATTTTTATTTTTTAAAAAAAATAAGTAAAATAAAAAATAAAGTAAAATAAAAAAATTAATGAATAGTGTTAAATAATGCACAAGGAGTATATGACTATGAGTGGATCATGAGATCTCATGCCCCTCCATATAACTTTGTAGTAAAATCTTTATTGACATTTCACCTTTTTTTTCTGTTTACACAAATGAAAATATTTACCTGACAATCAAATGAATAATTACGATTTTTATTTTCATATAAAAATTATTTCATGAAAAATTATTTCTTATTAAATTATTTTACATATAACTAAACGGACCTTTAATCTTCCGACAAAATGCTTACTCGAGTATTATCCACTCTCACAAAGATGTGTGAGTTTCGTTGCTAACATGGTCAACCACTTATTCAACAATGGATTTATTGATCACATGAGATGGAGCTGTGTGGACACCTAAAAGTTCTGATGGGCCCATTTCCTGGCCGGCCCAGTCCCCCATCAGACCAGAAAACCATCTATTTAAATAGTCCCCTTGAACCCTTGAGGCCCATGAACCCAAGCCCACATCTCACCCCATGCAAGGGGGTGAGATTAAGCAATTGTAACACCTCCCAAAAGGTGTTACCCGAAAAGGAAAAAGCTGTCTCTGGGCATGGGTGGTGGAAGGGCCATTTCGGATGGTTTCTAGAAGGCTTTATGAAAGAGGAAAGGCCTCCTTTGGTTCCTGCGTGAAGAGGCCAAGAGGAGGGGGGCAGAAGAGGCTTAGAAGCAGAGAAGAGAAGAAAAAAGAAGCAGAAAAAGAAGAGAGAAAGGGGGCTGTTGCAGGTTCCAAAAAGGAGGAAGGAGAGGAGCTCTTCCCTTGTTCATCTGCTGCTGCTGCTCTCATCCAAGGAAGCCCTCCCGTGAGCATCTGCAAGAAGAGGAGAAGAGAAGTCAAGAAGAGAAGCCAAAAAGGTGAAGAAGAAAAGAGAGAGATGAGAGTGATACCATTCTCATGAATGGTCTTGTCATAGGGAGGAGAGAAGAGAAGAGTGAGGTGGCGATGGGCTCTTTTCCCCTCCCCATTTTTCTTTAAATATTCTTGTACTCCTCCCCTTTATGATGCCAAGAGAATGTCTTGTTTATTATATGCCTTGTCCTCCTTCCTTTACATTAAATGCTTGTCTCTTCTCCTTCACTTTTTTTTTATTTGCCTACATGGAGAGGATGGCCACGGATGATGAGGAACCACCACTTCATACGGTTGGTTCTTCTCATCCAAAGAGCATACATAAGACCACTTTATATACTCCTACACCTCAATAAATGGGGTTTTGGGAGGAATAGAGCCTAATGGGCCTTATGTAAGCCCTCCATGCATGCATTAAGCTCACTGTTTTGCATGTTCTTAAGGGTCCCTTTAACTGTTTTAAACCTTAATGAGGTCCCTAACAGTCCCCCTTTGCTTGCTTGGGGCCGCCCCTTTTCTTGGAGCCCACATTTGTGCATTGTGTGCTACCAAAGGAAGTGGGTTATCTCCTTGGATTTGCCCATTAATTGTGTTGTTTCCTTGCTGTTTTGAGTCCCCCAAAAGTGCAAGTTTCACTGTTTGGGCCGCCCCTCCTATGGAGTTTATATGGGCCCTTGTGTCGCCCCCAAGAGAGGGGGGGCCTCCCTCACTGTTTGGGCCTCCTTAATGAGGTTAGTTTGCACTGTTTTCAGCTTCTAAGAGTGCAGATTTTCACTGCTAGAACAGCCCCCCTTGCATGTGTTTTCTACCTTAGAAGCATGTGTCTTTTGTTAGCAAATGGGTTGAGCAATTAATGCTCATACTCTAAGCTTAACATTCTACATAAATGACATATCAAACCTTCGGTTTGGACACTCAAAAGATCAGATTCTAACAGTCTAAAACAGTCCTAAATGTGTGCATGTTTGCCTTAGAAATAGTCTCCACTTGCTAGCAAATGGGTTAGACAACCAATGTCTATGCCCAAAGCTTAGCATTTCATGCAAATTGGCCCATCAAACTTCTGTTTTGAACCCCCAAAAGTGCAGATTTTTCACTGTTAGAACAGTCCCCTCTAAGAGTTTTCATGGTGGGATCAAGTCCCTCTTTCAAGCCATGGGTTGAACAAACAATGTTCATGCCCAAAGCTTGGTATTTCATGAATTTGGGCCCTGTTTTGATCCTCTAAAGGGGGTGGTTTTCACTGATTTGAGCGGCCATTAAGGAGTCTTGGTGAGTGGGGCGGATCTCCCATGCTAGCCAAGGGTTGGACAATTGATGTCCATGCCCCCATGCTTAGCACCCATGGAGAGAGACCCATTAAGCCTATGGCTGGCCCAAAACCGCCCTCCTCCCAAGAGCGGCCCATTTGCAATCCCGGGTTAGATAATGAAATATCTATACCCGGGTATGTGGGCCCATATGGGTTTTACCCACCGACCGGTGTTTGTGTGGTCATGGTGCCCTCTCTCCCTTTAAAGGCTTGCCTTGGAGGGTGGCACTATGTGCCATTCGGGTTATGTCATCATTTGGCATACACCCTCTCTTTTGGTACCGTCTCCATTTCGGTGGGCGTGTACCGTGCTCTCCCTTATCAACCAAGATGAGGGGAGATGCTGCCGGATTTCCCCCAGGAGAGTCGAATCGGCAAGGGTCCTTTCAAAAAAATAGAAACCTCCAAAGTCTAATGGAGTGGCGCCGAATCGCGAATAGAACCACGTTGCACATCTTCTAAAATAAGAATAAAAGAATAAGAGAGCCGATTAAAGAATGTTCCATTGCAAGGGCAATAGATGAGCGAATCAAAGAATTCTACGTTGCACATGTTTTTAAAGAGCAAGAGATCAAATTTAAAAAAATCTTTTCATGATAAAAGTGAAAAAGGGGGGAATAAGCAAATGGGTCATCTCATGTTTTTAAAGGACCAAAAGAGCAACCCTTTCATGTCAAAAGATCAAATGGGCCACCTTATGTTTTCAAAAGACCAAAATGAAACTTTTTTTTTGTAATAAGAAAAGCAAATAGATCATTACACATTTCAAAAGAATAAAAGATTCAAATGAACCCCCGTTTTGTAATAAAAGAGCAAATGAGTTTTCAAAAGAGCAAGAGACCGACTTAAGAATGTTTTTCATGATAATAAAAAGAATAAATGGGCAAACGGATAAAAAGACTCAATCACATCTAATTAAAAAGACCCGACAACCTCGAGTAGGCATCGTGTCTGTTTATCGTTCCGGCCTAGTTTTGAGTTGCACTTTTCATCGGATGTCTCCGTATCAAGGCCACAAGGCTTTTCTAATTTCTGGCGATTAATCAAGGGTTTTCCCTCTCAGAGGGATGTAATTAACGTCGTTGCGTTTAGGCAACGGCGGGATTTTGGTCCAGGACCCGACACTCCACTCTCGTTTGACGAAGTCAAACGGCGCGCACAACAGACTCAAAGCCCTCCGACTCTCGGAGGCAAACCAAATTGGTTGTCACTTCGGTGACTGGCACGCCCGCGCTGCGCAAATTGCCGATTCATCTCACGTCACTCTTGCCCAAGTGGCATTCGACGAGATTTGGATTAGCAATACGTGTGCATCCATGAGAACATGAGACAACATGATAAATAGATTTTAAAAAAAATGTAAAATTTTTCCCATTCCCACAGCGTGGCACGCCCGGTGGGACCAAACTTCCTTCATCTTCTCGCCAGAAATAGAAAGCCCTGTGGCCTCTCAAATTGATGCTGATAATTACTTTGAATTGACTAACAGGTACTGACTGCAATGGCTGGGTGCGCTTCGGACCGTTGGTCGTCCAAGACCATGCCAGGTATGGCTACCTGGCCGTGCCAACCAGATTCGGGAGCTTCCCTCCAGTGGTGGAGTTCCCAAATTTTCTCGGGGTCGCATTCGTCGACATTTTGCACCCGGAGACCAAAAAGGAGGCTGAAGCTGGAGCCGATCACCAAGCCAAGACCAAAGAGACCACAAAAGAGCTAAGCTGCCAACGTTACCATGTGGAGCGTGGCCCCGTCAACAAAAGCAAGGGAAAGAGGGTCAATGTATTGCCCTCCCAAGTAACAGAAGCTAAGAACATTGTTACTCGTCGGGCACGAGTATCCACCTCAAGGAAAAAAAGCGTGCGAATCGGGGATCTAAGGATCACCTGCAGGCTAAGAAAACTGAAGCCATACCGGAGCGGGTCACAGCTGACAGTACCCGTGAAGAACTGTTTCAAGCTTTTGGCCAAAATCTTCAAGGGCAAGACCCTAGGCCCTGTTGCCCAGCTAGCTAGCCCAGAGGGGGGGTGAATGGGTTATTAAAACTTCGATGTTTGATTAAAACCTGTTTACTGAAAAGATTGCACAACTTAATAACAAGGTTAGAGTTAGAGCAAACAAGACAACAATCACACCAAAACACAACCACAAGACACAGGATTTTTATCCTGGTTCGGAACTCCTCTCCACAGGAGACCTACGTCCAGTCCCTGAGCAATACCTCAGGATTTTACTACCAAGGGTACAATCCCCCTTAAGGATCCTTACACCCAGCCTCAACTGGTCTTCCTTCAACCTGAAGGGTACAACAACCACCCTGGATACCACCAGGTCTTCCTTCGTCCAGAAGGGAACAACAACCACCCTGGATACCACCAGGTCTTCCTTCGTCCAGAAGGGAACACACACTAATCAGAAAAAGGTTGTGAAAACAGGCTTCAGATTCTAGCTTGACCAGCTACAACCTGAAGCTCCTAGCCCCCGAGAGAGAAAGAGATTTAACAAGGTTTTTCTCTCCAAGGACCACACAGGCTCTTACAAATGAGAAGATCCTTTGAGCACAGAGAGCTAAGAGCTTAGAACAAGGTTTGGAGTGGAGGCTTCGCTCTTCTTCAAAGTTCTAAAGATTCTAAGAGATGGATTTCTTTCTTCTTCAAAATCAGCGATGTTGCGCTCTATCGCTGTCTTTCTTTTCGTCTTGAGTCTTCTATTTAAACTGCTGATTCAAATTCGAACGTTGAATGTCCGTTGTCTCTTATCCTTGTGTACGTTAGACTGGTTACTGAGGAAGCTTCTGATCGTCAGTCTTTTATCCTGGTGTACACGCCAAAGAGATGTCATAGAACTTTGTATCTTGTGTCCAACGTTGTCCAGATGAGTCTTGTCAGATATCTGTAAGCATATCATCAATAAATAGAAGACAGCTAGGACTGCTGTCTATTGTTAGTTGAGATGGAACAGATATTGCAGTATATAGCAAAGCTCCTTTCTGTCCAAGAAAAAGTACGTAGACAGAGTAGCATAGAAATGGAAGATATTGTCTGCATGCATGGGAGATACGATCGGAGAGCATTTAATGCATAGCAGTCAACGGACAAGATATGACTTTGACTTTTCAACGCTATTAAAAAGCATTATACTGATGCATCAAGAAATTCGATAAAAGAATCTTGCTGACTTCATAACTTATGAAATCGTTATGAATTATAGCAAGTCGTTGTGAACTGTAAAGAAATCGTTGCAAGAAATCGTTATGACTAATAAAGAAGTCGTTGCGAAATCGTTGACTAATAAAGAAGTCGTTGCGCGAAATCGTTATGACTAATAAAGAAGTCGTTACGCGAAATCGTTATGACTAATAAAGAAGTCGTTGCGCGAAATCGTTATGACTAACAAAGAAGTCGTTGCGCGAAATCGTTATGACTAACAAAGAAGTCGTTGCGCGAAATCGTTATGACTAACAAAGAAGTCGTTGCGCGAAATCGTTATGACTAATAAAGAAGTCGTTGCGCGAAATCGTTATGACTAACAAAGAAGTCGTTGCGCGAAATCGTTATGACTAACAAAGAAGTCGTTGCGCGAAATCGTTATGACTAACAAAGAAGTCGTTGCGCGAAATCGTTATGACTAACAAAGAAGTCGTTGCGCGAAATCGTTATGACTAAAAGAAGTCGTTGCGCGAAATCGTTATGACTAACAAAGAAGTCGTTACGGCTAGAGAGTCGTTGCGAGTTCTAAAGAAATCGTTACGAGGTCTAAAGAAGTCGTTACGGCTAGAGAGTCGTTGCGAGTTCTAAAGAAATCGTTACGAGGTCTAAAGAAGTCGTTACGGCTAGAGAGTCGTTGCGAGTTCTAAAGAAATCGTTACGAGGTCTAAAGAAGTCGTTACGGCTAGAGAGTCGTTGCGAGTTCTAAAGAAATCGTTACGAGGTCTAAAGAAGTCGTTACGGCTAGAGAGTCGTTGCGAGTTCTAAAGAAATCGTTACGAGGTCTAAAGAAGTCGTTACGGCTAGAGAGTCGTTGCGAGTTCTAAAGAAATCGTTACGGTAACGATTCGAGTGTTCCGGTCAAAGAGGAAGTCGTTCTGCTTATCAAAGAAGTCGTTACAGGGACTTAGATAGAAATGATGGGACTTACCAGATTGTCTTGATCTTTCATTTTTCTTTTGCTTCCTGTTCTCAAGGCTCAAGAAATCTATTAGTGTTATTTTGTTAATCATCAAAATTAATATATAAATAAATGGAAATATTTATTATGGGGACAGTTTGGTCATCAATCTCCCCCTTTTTGATGATGACAAAATATACTAAACATCATACAAAAATGAAATATGTTTTTCAGATTTACGTTAGTTGTCTCCCCCATTTTGTCATTAGGCAAAAAGATAAGCTGTGAGACAAAGAAGAGAGAAAGATTTTTATTAAGAAGGAGAAAGATAATACAGAGGAGATAACAAGGAGGCATGCTGTGAGATAACAGCCCATGCCTTGATCTCAAGATCCTCAAAAGTTTGCAGAAACACTCCAAAGGTAACTGAGAAGGAGGGTCCCATGGAAGGGATGTTCCTCTGAATGTAGAGTTGCCTTTGCTGCTCTATGAACTCTCCATACTGAGTTTTGTCCAAAATAAATCTGAAGTAGGTACTCTTGCCAAAACTGGCCCTATGGAGAAATCTGTCCAAGGAAATTGGATAGTGAAGTTGTGATTAACAGATCCTGCTTTAGGGCAAAGAAGGCAGAATATCTAGCTGCCCAGACAGCATAGAGCTCTGGTAAGGGTGCGATGGAATTGAGATCCATAAAGGCTTCTGCAGAAAGAGCAGGCTTCCTCTGACTGACCAGATCTTGATTGACAGCTTCCAATTGCTGATAAGAGCCCGATATAGAAGCTCCCATTCTGATGAGGTGAGGCGTTCACACTCAGAAATGAGTGGAGCTAAGGTCAGAGAAGAGATGCGGCCAGAGTGATATTCTCTGAGGATGAACCGCAAGAATGAGGGTGATCGGCCCTGCTTGGCTGACATCCGGCCCAGCTGCCTTGCAAACATATCTAGAGCCTGAGATCCAGCATCTGAATTAAGCACTAACGAGTGCAGCTTCGGCAGAAGCACTGGAAAATCAACTTTGAAGGAGACAAAATCGACTGTAAGAGGAAGGTTGATTGGGGACTCTGATTGCAGCACAGTAATCTTGGAGTTGAACTGGCAAAACTGAACTTCTGGAATGTTGTTCAAATAACAGAAGTCACTGTACAGCTGAAAAGCTCTGGCAACGAATTTCCTTCAGAATGAAGGATCCCCAAGAGTTCTTGTGCTGGAAGATAAACCACTCAGAGAAGGTGAGTGGGTGAGCTCTGAGAGAGATAGATTCGGCCCTTGCAGTCAGGTATTTTGAGTACTGAGCCTTGTTTCCTTTGATAGCTGCCCACTGATCTTCAGTCTTGAACTCAGTGCCCTCAAAGATTTTGGACTTGAAAGGTTGAGATATCTGAGTAAAAGGAAGAACAATGGCTAGGTGTTCGGAGAGGTTGAGAAAGGAATACCATAAATGGTAGAAAGAATGCATTTCTGGAGGTATTCTTTGTAGATGGTCTTCTCTTAGGATCAAGGGTAAGAGAGTACCATAAAGGGGGTAGAGAGAAGTAGAAGGGGTGCTTAGAGAGGAAGAGGTTTTTCTCTTTTTGAAGACAGGACTAGGAGGGTCAGTCCTGTGAATGTGAGAGGCTGTGGAAAGAATGGTGAGGAGAGTGTTCCTTTCAAAAAGGTCTGGAACATTGGTGTCAAAAATACCAAGAGGCAGAGGTTTGACTGGAGGAAGGGTAACAGAATTAGGAGGAGTAGGAGGATAGAACAAGTGTTTAGGATTAAAGGAAGAGGTTGGTTGAGGATGAGATGTTTGGGTTTTAATAGGTGAAGGTTGAGGAGTTAATGAGGATGAAGCTGAGATGAGAGCTGGAGAGGTGAGAAGGAGGGTTGAGAGGAAGTAGAGGATGAGGAAGGTTTTGTGCGAGGCATGGGATGTTTTATGGTTGGTGGAGCAGGAGGTGCAGTAGGAGGAGATGAAGGTGTGGAGAGGGTTGGAGTGGCAAGAGAAGAAGAATCAGGGGCCTTGGAGACTGACAGGCTCTTTTCCTTTGCCTGACTTTCTCTGACTGCAGGAGATGGTCCTGAAGACCCTGAGGCTGCCACTGGTCCGGGTGACCTTACAACAGATGGCCCTGATGGCCCTGACCCTGAACTGGCGGCCCTGTTGGCCCTGAGACTTCTGCTGGAGGCCCTGGTGGCCTAGGAACTTCAGCTGGAGGCCCTGGTGGCCTAGGAACTTCAGCTGGACTGCTCTGAGTAGGTGCAGGAGGGACACCACTAGATTTTGAAATACTAGCCAGCAAATTCTTCATATCAGACATTTCCTTATTGAAATACCTCATTGCATTTCTTATTGAGGATACATCTGAGGAGGTTGACACTTGATTTGAAACGATTCCTTGAATACCATTCTGAACTGATGTCAGGATCTCTCCTTGGGCTTTTAGCAAGGCCATAACATGCTTCAACTTTATTTTCCTATGGCCCTTCCTTGACCTCCTGTGAACAACCCTTTTCTGCTTACTTGGCTGAGAGACAGGCTCCTCAAGATTTACAGCTGCACTGGGCCTTCATTCTCTGGCCTTTCACTCTCAGCATGCTCCCCCTGAATGGGAGCAGGGACTTCAAAACTTTCTTGCTCCCCCTGAGCAGGAGCTTCTTCCAAGACGACATCTTCATCAGGTCCACCTGCCTTAGAAGAGGCTGAGATGGAGGGAACAGAGTCCAAAATCTCTCTCAAAATAGAGGTGACTAAGGTGGTGGGCGAGGAATCAGCCACACCAGCTGCACCTCTTACCAATGAGCTTCGGATAGGCATCCCACAGCTGACTCAACTGGTTCTTGCTCTGCTGGACTTGCTGCTTCTTGCTCTACTTCTACTGCCTCTGGAATATCTGCAATAACTGCTTCTCCTTCAGCCACAGAGGATTTCGACCAAACTCCTTCTTGCACTGAAAAGCCACTTTTCTTCAGGTTCTGGACCTTATAGACTGGCCCATCTTTTCAGCTACCGCCCCTGACAGATCTACTCCAAAGTGCTTGAAAATCTTGGTCAGAAGATGGGCATATGGAAGGGAAACATTCAACTTGCTCTTTGTTTCCCATAACTGAGCATGTGCAACCATCATTCGCTCAGTCATCACTGCGGCCAGGTTTATCTCTTTGTTCTGGATTGCCCAGAACATTATGTCCGAATCTGCCCTAGTGCATGAAGAAAAGGTAGCACTACGGGGAACTAAGATTTGGCAGACTATAAAGTGCAGCAACCGGTTGAACGCGGACATCTGATTAATATCCAGCTTCCCATCCTTCAACTTAAATCCTGGACCGATGATCCCGAGACCTTTGACTTCATCATTCACAGAGTGAATGCCACTAAATCCCGAGGTCTTTACTCCAAACAGATCACGCAACAGCTCAGGGGTTATTCTGATTTGGATACCCTTGACAGAGGAAACAAGGGATCCATCTGCTTCTGACTTCAGACAGACGTAGAAGGCTTTTACCAAATCCGGGTAGCTTACCTCACTGAATGTGACCACATCCATCCACTGCGATCTTCTTATAGTATCAACTAGCCTGGCCATGCCACTCTTCTCAAGATTCTGAACATCCACCGCCTTATTTCCGCAAATCTTTGTCTTCACAAAAGTAAATCTTTCTTGCTCCTTTGGGGATAAATACTCAGCACTGTAGCCCCCAACACTTCCGGAGATCAACGGAGCGGCCATGGGTGCAGAGAAGAAAGGATTTTGGAAGGGAGGATGATGGAAGGGACGGAAGTTTTCGAAGGAGTTCTTCGCGGGAAGAGAAGAAGGCTTCGAAAGTTGCAGAGAGACGATCCCAAAATCGTTAGGGCATCAGCTTTAGGTGAACAGATAGAGAATAAAAAGGGTAAAGGTGGAAGGCGAATCGATCTCAAACGGTTTGGATAAATTAATATTACTTTAATGACGGGAGCGCCAAAAGGCGGCAAAGGTAGAAAGCGACAAAAAGGTTTGACAAGTCAAACAACTTTCTACACAGAAGCGGTCAAAGCATATAGATAC
The DNA here is from genome assembly GCA_014218235.1 of Colocasia esculenta. Classification (NCBI taxonomy): domain Eukaryota; kingdom Viridiplantae; phylum Streptophyta; class Magnoliopsida; order Alismatales; family Araceae; genus Colocasia; species Colocasia esculenta. The sequence goes on along the minus strand of JACBKR010001442.1, from coordinate 33,588 downwards.
TCAGAGTTTGTTTAACTTTAACGGAGAGAGAACTTTTCATTTAATCTGAAAAATTTATATGTCAATAAAATCACAGAAATTCTTTCACAAATTGCACATCCCTAGTTCCCTTCTAAGAGATGTAAATCTCTCTTCAGGTAGGGCTTTTGTGAAGATATCTGCCAATTGACCATTTGTATCTATAAACGAAATTTCTAAATTACCACTAGCTACATGGTCTCGAATAAAATGATATCTTACCTCAATGTGTTTCGTCCTTGAGTGTTGAACTGGATTTTTGGTGAGGTTGATGGCACTAGTATTATCACACAATAGAGGAATTGATTTGATGTGAATGCCGAAATCTTCAAGTTGTTGCTTTATCCAAAGAAGTTGTGTACAGCAACTTCCAGCAGCAACATATTCCGCCTCAGCTGTTGATAGAGCTACTGAATTTTGTTTCTTGGATGTCCATGATATTAAGCATCCTGCAAGAAACTGACAACATCCACTGGTGCTTTTTCTATCTACTTTGCAACCAGCATAATCAGCATCTGAATATCCTATTAGATTTATCTCACAAGATCTAGGATACCAGAGACCTAAATCATGAGTTCTAGCTAAGTATCTAAATATTCTTTTTACAGAGATTAAGTGAGACTCTCTAGGGTCTGCCTGATATCTAGCACACATGCATACACTGAACAAAATGTCTGGTCTACTGGCAGTTAAGTAAAGTAATGATCCTATCATACCTCGATAATTCTTTTGATCTACCCTTTTACCTTTTTGATCACTGTCCATTCTGGTTGATGTGCTCATTGGAGTTGATAATGGCTTTGCATCTTCAAATCCAAATTTCTTCAACAGCTCTTTGGTGTACTTTGCTTGACAGATATGAGTGCCATCCTTCCCTTGCTTGATTTGCAATCCAAGGAAGTAGCTTAACTCCCCCATCAAGCTCATTTCGAATTCTCCCTGCATAAGCTTTTCAAAGTACTTGCAAAGAGATTCATCAGTAGATCCAAAAATAATATCATCCACATAGATTTGTACAAGAAGTATATGTTTAACTTTAGATTTTATAAATAATGTACTATCTACTTTACCTCTAGTGAAACCATGATTTAATAAGAAATTACTGAGCCTTTCATACCAGGCTCTAGGAGCTTGCTTTAGACCATATAAGGCCTTATGTAGTTTAAATACATGATTTGGAAATTCAGAGTCGTCAAAACCTGGAGGTTGTTCAACATAAACTTCCTCCTTGATGAAACCATTTAAAAAGGCTGATTTGACATCCATTTGAAAAAGTTTTAAATCAAGTGCGGATGCATAAGCAAGTAAAATCCTAATGGCCTCAAGTCTAGCTACAGGTGCATAAGTTTCATCGAAATCTATGCCTTCCTCTTGGGAGTAGCCTTGAGCCACCAATCTGGCTTTGTTCCTTAAGATTATTCCAGACTCATCCAGTTTATTTCTGAACACCCATTTGGTGCCAATAACTGAATGATTGGATGGTCTAGGAACAAGTGACCATACTTGGTTTCTCTTGAACTGATTTAGTTCATCTTGCATGGCTAGTATCCAAGATTCATCAGATAAAGCTTCATTGACTGTCTTAGGCTCTACTTGAGAAACAAATGCTAAATAGTCGCATGGAATTACATTACCTCTAGTTCTTACCCCTACAGATGGATCACCAATGATGTTTTCAGGAGGGTGATCTTTCTGATGTCTCCATTCCTTTGGAAGATCTTTATGTTGGATTTCTGTTTGCTGCAGTTCTTCCAGAGTTGGATCCTCTTTGTCCTTAATTGAAGTTTTCTTTAATTTTTCGGACAAGACATCTGCATCATCAATGTCACTAATTTCTTCCTTTTTCAAGGAAGGGTTAGATTCATCAAAAATAACATGTACTGATTGTTCAATTAATAAGGAACGTTTATTGAAAACTCTATAACCTTTAGGTTTAGAGGAATACCCCATGAAAATGCCTTCATCTGATTTGGCATCCAACTTACCAATGTCCCTTTTTCCATTGTTATGGATGAAGCAAGGACATCCAAATATTCTGAAATGGCTAATCTTTGGCTTCTTTTCTTTGTAGAGTTCATAAGCAGTCTTTTTCAGAATTGGCCTGATCATCACTCTATTTATGATATAACATGCAGTGTTGATAGCTTCGGCCCAGAAATATCTTGGCAGATCATATTCTGATAACATTGATCTTGCCATATCCAAAAGAGTTCTGTTTTTCCTCTCAGCAATTCCATTCTGTTGAGGTGTCCTTGGAGCTGAGAAGTTGTGCTCAATTCCTTGATCATCACAGAACTTCGAAACTTTTCATTCTGAAACTCACCACCATGATCTGATCGAATAGAGACAATTGAGAATTTCTGATCTTTCTGAACTTTCTTACTGAAGCTGACAAAATTCTCAAATGTGTCATCTTTGTGCTCTAAAAAGGATACCCAAGTGAATCTTGAATAATCATCAACTATTACAAATCCAAAATTCTTTCCTCCCAAACTGGTAGTCCTCATTGGCCCAAATAAATCCATGTGAAGTAGTTCTAAGGGCTTTGAGGTGGTTACTACAGTCTTTGATTTGAAGGAGCTCTTGGTGTGCTTTCCTCTTGCACAAGGTCTGCAAATGCTATCCAATCTGAAATTTACCTTTGGCAGTCCTTCAACTAGTTTTCTTTTTCTGAGCTTGTTCAGCCCATCCAAGCTGCAGTGGCCCAATCTTCTGTGCCACAACTCAGTTGATTTATCTTTGCTAGCTGCCAAACACACATCTTGATCCTTGAGTTCATCGAGATATAGAACATACAAATTTCTTTCTCTGTAGGCTTCAAATATGACTTCACCATCTTTTAAGATACTGCATTTTGATTCTTGAAACTGAATTTGATGGCCTTTGTCACACAACTGGCTGATGCTGATGAGATTGTGCTTTAACCCTTTGACCAGCATTACATCCTTTATGACTGATTTTCCTTTGATGTTCACAGACCCGCTTCCTATCACAGTCCCTTTTCCATTATCTCCATAGGTGACTGTACCTTCTTCAGCTTGGAGATCAACAAATATCTTCTTGTTGCCTGACATATGCCTTGAGCACCCACTATCCAAATACCATTTGGATGCTCGAGGGTTAACCTGAAATGAGAACATCAAGCTTTAGGTACCCAAATTCTCTTTGGGTCCTGATTGGTTAGTATCATCAACTTTACCTTTTAATATCCATTTTTTATGTCTTGTTGGGCATGTCATTTTAATATGTCCTACTTGTTGCAGTGACTGCAGCAGGATAACTTAGTTACTTTTTCTATGTATTTGAAATCAGCTTTGTATGCTACATCTTGTTCGGGTACAAATTTTGGTGTTGGATATGTTTTAGGGTATATTATGGTTTCTTCATTATCTGGGGGTGTATATCCTAATCCATTTTTCTTTTTACCCGATCTCCTAGCACCTTTTAATATTAAAGAGTTTTTACCATTGGTAAATTTTTCTAGGGTGCTTGCTAGTGTATTGTTTTCTTCTTTTAATTCATTTACAGTTTTTCTTAATCATCTGAGTTTTCCTGTTTTTCTAGGTCAGTGATTTTTCTGTTCTTGTCTTTTAAATTTTCACATAATAGTTCATTTCTTCTCTTAAGCTCAACTATTTGTTTTTCTAGTTCTTCGTTTTCAGATTTTAAATCTGAGTTGGTATTTTCGAGACATGTGATATTTTTCTTGCTTAGCTTAAGTAGTTTACACACTTCTTTATACTTATTGTAGAGTTCATTAAATGCACTTTCCAAATTATCCGAATCTGAGTCATTACAGGAATCGAAAGAAGAATCAGATGTTACCTTATCCTCGGTATTCGCCATGAGAGCCAAGTTGGCTTCTTCACCTTCACTGCTCGAGCTTGACTCACTATCTGAGTCGCTGCTGTTGTCCCATGCAGCTGCCATGGCTTTCTTTTTGAATCTTCTGAACTTCTTGGAGCTGTCCTTCTTCTTGTGATCATTTTTCTTTAACATTGGACAGTCTGCCTTGATATGTCCAGGTTTCTTGCATTCATAGCAAAGTGGCTCATTTCTCTTCTGATCTTTTCCATCTGGTCTTTGAGATCTTTGTTTTTCTTGAAGTACCTCCTACCAGACTGGAACTTCTTCTTCTTTGCCAAGATTCTCTGCAATCTTCTTGAGAGCATGGCTTCTTCATCATCACTATCTTTGCTATCTTCACTGTTATCTAAGGATTCTTCTGATGAGTCCCCATTAGCTTTGAGCGCATTTGACTGCTTCTTTCTACTGGAGGGTTCTCCTAGTCTTTCCATGTTTATTTCATGGGCCATGAGAGACCCAATGAGTTTTTCTACTGACATTTTCTTAAGATCATTAGCTTCTTCGATAGCTGTGACCTTTGCCGTCCATGAAGATGGCAGGGATCTGAGAATCTTCCTTACCATATCTGCATTTTCATATGACTTTCCTAGACTTGCTAGGCCATTAGTAATGTCAGTGAATCTACTAAACATTTGGGTAATAGACTCACCTGTTTGCATTTGAAATCTTTCATACTGAGTGACAAGAATGTCGATTCTTGTCTCCTTTACTTTGTCTGTACCTTCATATGTGATCTTTAACTTTTCCCACATTTCCATGGATGATTTGCATGCTGAAACTCTGTTGAACTCTTTCTTGCTTAGAGCACAACATAGAATGCTCTTAGCTTTACAGTTCAAGGAGATTTTCTTTCTATCTTCATCTGTCCATTGTGCTTTCTCATTTGTGACGACCAGATCACCTTCTTCCACTATTGACCAGATTTGATAATCGTGGCCTTGTAGAAAGTATTCCATCCTGGTCTTCCAATACGTATAATCTTCACCATCGAACAAGGGAGGTCTGTTGACAGACTGACCTTCGAAGTGACTTTGGGCTGCCATTGATCTTTGCTCTTCAGATCGTTGGATCTTCTTCTTTGTCGAAGAGACGGGCTCTGATACCACTTGTTGCCCAGCTAGCTAGCCCAGAGGGGGGGTGAATGGGTTATTAAAACTTCGATGTTTGATTAAAACCTGTTTACTGAAAAGATTGCACAACTTAATAACAAGGTTAGAGTTAGAGCAAACAAGACAACAATCACACCAAAACACAACCACAAGACACAGGATTTTTATCCTGGTTCGGAACTCCTCTCCACAGGAGACCTACGTCCAGTCCCTGAGCAATACCTCAGGATTTTACTACCAAGGGTACAATCCCCCTTAAGGATCCTTACACCCAGCCTCAACTGGTCTTCCTTCACCTGAAGGGTACAACAACCACCCTGGATACCACCAGGTCTTCCTTCGTCCAGAAGGGAACAACAACCACCCTGGATACCACCAGGTCTTCCTTCGTCCAGAAGGGAACACACACTAATCAGAAAAAGGTTGTGAAAACAGGCTTCAGATTCTAGCTTGACCAGCTACAACCTGAAGCTCCTAGGCCCCCGAGAGAGAAAGAGATTTAACAAGGTTTTTCTCTCCAAGGACCACACAGGCTCTTACAAATGAGAAGATCCTTTTGAGCACAGAGAGCTAAGAGCTTAGAACAAGGTTTGGAGTGGAGGCTTCGCTCTTCTTCAAAGTTCTAAAGATTCTAAGAGATGGATTTCTTTCTTCTTCTAAAATCAAGCGATGTTGCGCACTATCGCACTGTCTTCTTTTCGTCTTGAGTCTTCTATTTAAACTGCTGATTCAAATTCGAACGTTGAATGTCCGTTGTCTCTTATCCTTGTGTACGTTAGACTGGTTACTGAGGAAGCTTCTGATCGTCAGTCTTTTATCCTGGTGTACACGCCAAAGAGATGTCATAGAACTTTGTATCTTGTGTCCAACGTTGTCCAGATGAGTCTTGTCAGATATCTGTAAGCATATCATCAATAAATAGAAGACAGCTAGGACTGCTGTCTATTGTTAGTTGAGATGGAACAGATATTGCAGTATATAGCAAAGCTCCTTTCTGTCCAAGAAAAAGTACGTAGACAGAGTAGCATAGAAATGGAAGATATTGTCTGCATGCATGGGAGATACGATCGGAGAGCATTTAATGCATAGCAGTCAACGGACAAGATATGACTTTGACTTTTCAACGCTATTAAAAAGCATTATACTGATGCATCAAGAAATTCGATAAAAGAATCTTGCTGACTTCATAACTTATGAAATCGTTATGAATTATAGCAAGTCGTTATGAACTGTAAAGAAATCGTTGCAAGAAATCGTTATGACTAATAAAGAAGTCGTTACGCGAAATCGTTATGACTAATAAAGAAGTCGTTGCGCGAAATCGTTATGACTAATAAAGAAGTCGTTACGCGAAATCGTTATGACTAATAAAGAAGTCGTTGCGCGAAATCGTTATGACTAACAAAGAAGTCGTTGCGCGAAATCGTTATGACTAACAAGAAGTCGTTGCGCGAAATCGTTATGACTAACAAAGAAGTCGTTGCGCGAAATCGTTATGACTAATAAAGAAGTCGTTGCGCGAAATCGTTATGACTAACAAAGAAGTCGTTGCGCGAAATCGTTATGACTAACAAAGAAGTCGTTGCGCGAAATCGTTATGACTAACAAAGAAGTCGTTGCGCGAAATCGTTATGACTAACAAAGAAGTCGTTGCGCGAAATCGTTATGACTAACAAAGAAGTCGTTGCGCGAAATCGTTATGACTAACTAAAGAAGTCGTTACGGCTAGAGAGTCGTTGCGAGTTCTAAAGAAATCGTTACGAGGTCTAAAGAAGTCGTTACGGCTAGAGAGTCGTTGCGAGTTCTAAAGAAATCGTTACGAGGTCTAAAGAAGTCGTTACGGCTAGAGAGTCGTTGCGAGTTCTAAAGAAATCGTTACGAGGTCTAAAGAAGTCGTTACGGCTAGAGAGTCGTTGCGAGTTCTAAAGAAATCGTTACGAGGTCTAAAGAAGTCGTTACGGCTAGAGAGTCGTTGCGAGTTCTAAAGAAATCGTTACGAGGTCTAAAGAAGTCGTTACGGCTAGAGAGTCGTTGCGAGTTCTAAAGAAATCGTTACGGTAACGATTCGAGTGTTCCGGTTAAAGAGGAAGTCGTTCTGCTTATCAAAGAAGTCGTTACAGGGACTTAGATAGAAATGATGGGACTTACCAGATTGTCTTGATCTTTCACTTTTCTTTTGCTTCCTGTTCTCAAGGCTCAAGAAATCTATTAGTGTTATTTTGTTAATCATCAAAATTAATATATAAATAAATGGAAATATTTATTATGGGGACAGTTTGGTCATCAGCCCGCCCAGTTCAAACAAATCTGGAGGCCTAAAAAGACCCAAAAGAACAGACTTGAAGAAGCTGAACCAAAGAAGAAGAAGCATAAGAGAGGCAGTTTCTGCGGGAAGTCCCAACCCGCCAGAGGCTACCCAGAGGTTTCAAAACAAGAGTCCAACAGGGGGGGCATGTGCTTATGCCCCTTCATGAAAGAGAAGGGAGCTGCGACGATCTGCCCACATCCCAACTGTTCGGGGGGGTCGACCGACGCCTGCTGTCTGGCCGCACGCAGTGCCGCCGAGAAGAGATCCAAGGGTCACATGACCACATACTCGGTCTCACCACCTCTCCCTTGCAGAGGTCGAGACCACCAAGAGCCAGAAAAGACCCACAAGTTGAAGCTGAAAGCAGTTCGGGCGAAAATGATGTCCCCTGCGAGTCTGGCCATGAGCAGTCTGGGGGTCCCAAACCCCGAGTATCAGTTTTCAAGAGATTGACCTTCCCTTCCCGGAGGGTTGAAAGAGGTCGTCATGGGAACCTCACAATCTTCTCCTGCCACATGGCCGGCGTATGGGGGCGATATGGGGCACTGCCGGCCAATGATGAAGAGCTAGCGGAGTTGGCAGAGAGGCCTGGTGCCCTCACCAGAAGAAGAGCAGCGGCAGCAGCCTTGGCGGCCGCATATGGGCTCGAAGATGTGCCGACGGCACAAATGACGGCGGTCAGTGCCAACGTGGTCACCGCCCAGGGCAGTGGGGGCAGTGATGATATTCCTCCACCACCACCACCACCAGAAGCTTCTGGGGGCACCTCGCAACAGATCTCTCTTGCTGCACCCATAAATCCAGCTATCATGGAGCTGCTGCAGCAATACCAAGCCGAGATCGCGGAGCTCAAGCGCCAGATCAAAGGTAAAGAGACTGAGGGGCACGTATCCCGAGCAGTTGAGGGCTTGGGAGAGACCCCCCAAGGGACTGTAGGGTCAATTGAAGCTTCGGCCCAGCGTGCTGCAGTGCGGACAGCAAATGAACAACCGCAACAGTCACCTATGGCTGTAGCCCAACAGCAGCGGATGCAGGCCCAGCATACCCGCCTGCAGCCGCAATTCTTCCAACAACAGCAACAGCAACAGTCTCTGCCACAACAACAACAGTCTTTGCCTGCTCACATGCCTGAGCAGCAACTTGAAAGTCAAGAGCTACCCCCGGTACCCCCGGTGGCTGTCATTAACGCTCCACACAATCAACCAGCCCACTTCTACCCTCAGCAAGTGGACCCCACCATCATTAGCAGATTGATGTTGGAACAAATGATCGATATGAGACTCGCCGAGCGAGGTGATGGAGAACAGATGGCCTTTGATGCATATAGGGTACCTTACCCTGCATATCACGCCGTGAAGAAATTGCCTCCAGGTGTCACCAAGCCCCCAAAATTTGACAAGTTTAACGGGCGAGGATCTCCAAAAGAACACATTGCTTATTACATCAATGTCATGGGAGATTTAGCGGCCGATGAATCATACTTGTTGAAGTTCTTCGGCTCCTCCCTGACTAGCCTGGCATTCGAGTGGTATTCCAGTTTGCCAGCAGGGTCCATATCTGATTGGACCGATATGCAAAAGAAATTTAGAGAGAAGGTTCTATATTGCTGAGAGGGAGGTGACAGTTGCCGAACTCTATGCAACCAAGCAAAAGGGCGATGAGTCCGCACTGGATTACATCCAAAGATGGAGGAACCTCAGTATGAGGTGCAAGCGCCTTCCTCATCAAGAAGATGCAGTTCAGATTTGCAAGCAAAATCTGAAAAGAAAGTTGCTTGAAAGAATGATCGGAGTAGAGATCCGGTCATTTGACAGGCTGAACAATATGGTAGCAGAAATAGAGGCCTTTTTGGTCAAGTACCCCACTAACTCATTCTCCAGCCAAAAGACCAAGCCGGCCGATAAGAAGCCTGCGGGGAAGGAGGTCCATGCAGTAGACCTCAAGACATTTGAAAAGCAAAGGGATGAAGGCGAGGCGGCAGCCGGAACCTCCAGCAACAAAACTGAACCAAAGAAAAAGGTCATCCCTTTCCAAGACAAAATGAGGAAGCCATACTCCTTCCCCAGGGAAAAGACCAAAACGCTATTTGATTGGGGGATCAGATATAACAAGATCACCCTCCCAACACCGAAGAGACCAGATCAAGCTGCAAAGAAAGATGACCCCCGGTACTGTCTGTACCACCAGATCCTGGGACACTCTCTAGAGGACTGCTATGTATTCAAAGACATTGCAGAATCTTTGATCAAGAAGGGAGAACTGCAGATGGGGGATTACAAGGTTGATCCGCCGCAGCCACATGAGATGCCTGCCCGGCAAGCTGGAGCCAACATGATTTCTATATATCAACGGCTACCAGAAGAGATCTCCGAGGCCAGCATGGAGAACACTTATAAGAATCTTATCCTCACCCCAAGCAGGGAGCAAGAGGAGTGGAAAAAGGTGCCCGCTAAAGCGAAAAAGAAGCCCGAAAAGAAGCCGGCGCCAAAGATGCACATTCGGGGTGTGACACCGCAGCCGCCAGCACCGGTGGTCACCCCAGTGTGGCACCCAATAGAGCCAAGGGTCGTCATGCAGAGGAACCCTGGCAATAGAAGGCGTCGGACACCTCTCCCCCTGTACGGGGGAGGTAGCCCTTCACTCGAGCGTCTGCAGGCGCTAATTGACGAGTTAGACGAATATGAGCAACCAAACAGATACCCTGTTCAGTTGCAAGAGTTCGTCCCGTGGGAAGAGCTTGAGAAATTGATCCTGGAGGCACCTCCGAGCAGAAGACGCCTCAACCCCAAGAAGATTTATTCTGGGGGCAAGAGCCATCAAAGAAAAAGAAGAAGAGGAGGCCCAAGAAAAAGAAGGCGGTAGCAACCCTCTCATGCAGCACTATCTCCTCCCTGCTAGGCTTGGGGGAGCATCATGAAGAAGAGGAGTTCTACCCTCCCCCAAGTAATGTCAATCAAATTGGGGCTTCGGGTCAAGAGTTTATTACAAGGTCCGGAAAGAAATGGGGGCGAGTCCCACCGGTCAATCAAAATATCATCTTCCGGGGTGAACCCTCCTACAAGATCCCGGAGCCCGAGGTCCGGAGGGCAGAAATTCCACCTCCTTCGGGGTTCTATCCAAATGAACAGGCTGGGGGCACGGTCCCGTCCCTTGCTGAGTTTCTGGCGGCAGAAGAGAAGACCAGGGCTCTCTCTAAACCCCCAATATTGCAAAAGAAGGCCGATGATCTGGAAAACGGCCCGGTCACCAAACCTCAAGCCAAAAATAGTGAAAATGACAAAGGAAAGTCGAAGCTAGATGATGTCGGGGCGGAAGACCAAATCATCAAGCTACTAAAGAAGATTCCCACACGGTTTAGTGTTTGGGAAATCCTGTCATTAAGCGAAGAGACTAGAAAAGCGTTGATCGCAGCCTGCAGGCTCCAGCGCAATATGAGACTTGTTTGGCTGAAGTGCAGGTGGAGGTTGCCGTCGTCAATGCGGAGTCAATTACATTCACCCCAGAGGACATGCTCCTCCCTACGGCCACTCACAACAGGCCTCTGTACATGAGGGGGCAGTTGAATGGACAACCCCTAAATAGAATCCTGGTAGATCCTGGTGCAGCGGTCAACATCCTACCGTATAAAATCTACCAGAAATATCACTTTGACGTGCATCTAACCTCAGTGCATGATGTGAGAATAGCCGGGTTTATCAAAAGTTCGAGGTACTCTGGGAATCGTCGAACTAGACCTGATCCTGGGAGACTTCACAACAAAGGTGCAATTTCATGTAATCAACGCGGGTACATCCTACAAAGCTCTGCTGGGTCGGCCCTGGCTCCATCAAAATGGGGTGGTCCCTTCAACATTGCACCAGTGCATCAAATATGTAAATGAAGGAGAAGAGAAAAGGGTCTTCGCCGATGCGCACCCCTTTGAAGTGTACGAGTGCCATCTCCTTGACGCCAGTCTATACATAGAGCGCTCAAAAGGTCAAATCCTTCAAAAGGGCAAAAAGGAAGAGATTGTCGTTGCTGGCGAGTGGTTTCCGCCTCCGCCGCCAGGGGTTGATATTGAAGAGCCTGCGTCAACAGAAACAGTGGAGGTCCAATCATGTGACACCTCAGGCTGTAAGCATGACTCAACTCCGCGAATAGGAGAAGGGGAAACAGAACTTATTCTGGTCCCAAACGGCCTCACAAAGCCGGCCGTTGAAATAGATTGCCAGATTGTGAGGGCTTTGAAGACCTTGGTGATATCTCACCCAGATGGACACTTCACGGTCCTTTATGCGGCTGAAGAGCACCAATGAAAAGGGATGATGATTGTCAAATTCCCGAAGAGACCAGGGACCCCTTGGTGCCGATAATGGGGCTCCACTATATGGCCGGCACAGTCACTCGGTTGGCCGGAAAACATTACATCCCCTCTCATCAGTGCCTTAGCAAAGGGAGATGTTCAGAAAATTGTGGTACCCTCCAAATCTGGATAGGGAACTGCTGAAAATAACAGAACACAGGGCTTGGTTGGTCACCGGGAGGGAGTTATGCAGTTGACATGATCAGCCTGGCTTCCAAGCAAGAAAGGATCCGTCAGGGGTGGTTTATGATGATTACCCTGAGGAAAGAGGCACAAGTGAATTGGCCCCGAGCTCAAATGGCGGGCTTCCCCAGGGGGCAACGGTGTCTCCCTTATGCACCCCCGTGGAGCTTTCCGTCCCTCAGATGCTCCCAGCGATTGAAGAAAATAGACATGTAGAGATGGCCCTGCCAACCTCTATAAGCACAGAAGAGTCAAAGGAAAAAGAGGCAATAACAGACGTTGCACGGGATTCCAGTCAAAAGGCCCGGCAAACAGAAGAGATGAAGAGACCGAAGAGAATGTGTCAACCGAAGACCTGCAAAGAGAATATCTGGAGGTGCTAGAGGCAGAAGCTGATGAAGAGGGCTTTGTAGACCTCCAGCCAGCACCAGAAGAGCTTGAAGATGGCAGTCAAGCCACAGTGGATGAGCTAGTAGAAGTGAATCTCGGCACGGAAGACGATTACAGGCCAACCTTCCTAAGTGCCCTCATCCCAGAAGAAGAGAAGCAGCAATATATCAGGCTGTTAAAAGAGTTCCGGGATTGCTTTGCCTGGACTTACAAAGAGATGCCGGGACTCAGCCCCATGTGGCGCAACATATCCTGGCAATTGACCCGAAAATAGAACCGGTCAAGCAAGCTCCCAGGAGAATGAGGCCGGAATTGATCAACAAGGTATGCACAGAAGTGGACAAGCTAATAGATGTGGACTTTGTTGAGGAGAACCAGTATACTACATGGTTGGCAAACATTGTTCCTGTCAAGAAGAAGAGTGGTCAGATCCGGATCTGTGTGGACTTCCGGGACCTGAACAAGGCCTGTCAAAAGACGATTTTCGGTGCCGATCACTGAAGTGATGATAGACGCCACCACCGGACATGAAGCTTTGTCATTCATGGACGGATCATCCGGCTACAACCAAATTTGGATAGCCGAACAAGACCGGGTGCACACTGCTTTTAGGTCACCCAAAGGGATCTTCCACTACAAGAGAATGCCCTTCGGTCTCAGAAACGCCGGGGCGACATACCAAAGAGCAATGACAAAAATCTTCGATGAGTTGCTCTATAAAAAGGTGGAGTGCTACATCGACGACCTGGTGGTCAAAACCAGAAAAAGGAAGGACCATTTGGCCGACCTCAGAGTCGTCTTTGAAAGGCTGAGGCGATATGAGTTAAAAATGAACCCGATGAAGTGCGCCTTCGGGGTATCCAGCGGCAAGTTTCTGGGCTTCATTGTCCGATATAGGGGAATAGAAATAGACCCAGTCAAGATCAAGGCAATCCAAGAGTTGCCGCCACCAAAGAATCTGACCGAGCTCAGGTCATTACAAGGACGGCTGGCCTACATTCGTAGGTTCGTCTCAAATCTGTCTGGGCGGTGTCACCCCTTTCATAAATTGATGGGAAAAGATGTCCCTTCCAATGGAACCAGGAGTGTCAGCACGCCCTGGATCAACTAAAAATGTACCTAAACACCCCGCCAGTGTTGGGTGCTCCGGTAAAAGGCCGTCCTCTCATCCTGTACATAGCAACTACAGAGCACTCTTGGGAGCCATGCTAGCGCAAGAGAACGAGGAAGGGAAAGAACAAGCCCTCTACTACCTCAGCCGAAGGTTAGTGGGGGCAGAAGAGAGATATTCTCCGATTGAGAGGGTATGCCTAGCCTTGGTGTTCGCAGCCAAGAAGATGAGACATTACATGCTGTCACACGAGGTTAGGCTGATCTCCAGGGCCGACCCCGTCAAATACATACTCTCCCAACCAGCGTTGAAGGGAAGAATAGGCAAATGGGCTGTCATCTTGATGGAATTTGACATCAAATACATCCCCCAAAAGGCAATCAAGGGACAGGCGGTAGCCGACTTTTTTGCAGCTCATCCCGTGCCGGAAAATTCTCCGCTCATCACAGAGCTGCCAGAAGATGAGACCCTCGAAGTGAATCAATTGCAGACGGCGACCTGGCAATTATATTTTGACGGGGCGTCAAGAATAGAACCAACTGCTTACGGCAGTGCAAGAGTTCGAGCAGGGGCGGGCATCGTCCTAAGATCTCCCGAGAGGAGAAGTCACTCACACCTCCTGCTCAATTAGCAAGCCATGCACAACAATCAGAGGCCGAATATGAGGCCTTGATTATCGGCTTGCAAGTGGCCCTCTTCATGAACATAAAGGTGCTTCAGGTCTTTGGCGACTCGATGCTAATCGTCAAACAAGTACAAGAAGAGTTTGACGTTAAAAAGCCAGAGTTGCTACCCTATTAGGAAGGCCAAGAGATTAATGTCAAAGTTCTATCAAATAGGAATAGAGCATATTGGCAGAAGCAAAAACGCACAAGCAGATGCTCTAGCAAAATTGGCCAGCTCTTTAGCAGTGCCACCAAATGAGAAGCTGGAAATCGTTGTCATGAACCGACGACAGGTTCCCAGTGTAATAGAAGAAGAGTCCGAAAGTGAAGAGAGCGGCCAAGGAGAAGTGACCGTGGCTGAAGAGATCAAACAAAAGGACTGGAGAGAATCCTTGCTACAATGGTTCGAGCACCAGCAACTGCCAAAACAAAGAGAAGAAAGGATCAAGTTGGTCAGAACAAAAGACTCGTATGAGTTACGAGGAGGAACTCTGTTCAGAGTCGTGGCAGACTCCAAAAAGAAGATATTGCTAAGGTGCTTGTCACCGAAGAGGCCTGGAAGGTCATGAAAGAGGTGCACGCCGGAGCTGCTGGCGCTCACCGGAGCTGCTGGCGCTCACCAGGCAGGGCCGAAAATGAAAATAGAAATCAAAAAGCTCGGCTAGTACTGGCCAACCATGTTTGAAGACTGCGGCAATTTCGCCAAGTCATGTCAAAAGTGTCAAGAGCATGCGGTCATCCCAAGGAGGCCTCCTTACACCTGCATCCGACCATCCCAAGCTGGCCGTTTGCACAATGGGGCACGGATGTCGTAGGCCCTTTGCCACCGTCCTCGTCAGGATGCAAGTACATCTTGGCGATCACGGACTATTTTTCAAGATGGGCCGAGGCTGTGGCACTAAGAGAAGTAACAGGGGAGCTGGTGGTACGCTTTGTTCAGCGCAACATCGTCTTCAGATTCGGAACTCCGGACCGGATCATATCAGACAATGGAACACACTTCAAAAACAAAAGTGTCTAAAATGGCCGCAAAGTATAGAATAGACTGGAGGACTTCCACTCCGTACATCCGCAGCCAATGGTCTGGCGGAAGCTTTCAACAAGACGTTGTGCACTCTGCTAGCCAAAACAGTCAGCGCCAACAAAAGAGACTGGGAGGACGGATGTATGAAGCCCTATGGGCCTACCGACCATCTATAAAACACCAACAGGCTGCTCACCTTTCTCCACTGGTGTACGGTTCGGAGGCCGTGGTCCCGGTAGAATTGGAGGTGCCGTCTCTAAGGGTGGCCATCCAGCACGGGTTAGCTCCCGAAGAACAGACCAACATTGAAAGGAGGCTCGAAGAGCTTGCTGATTTGGAGGGGAAAGGCTTCGAGCTCAACAGAATATCCAAGTGTACCAGGCCCGTATAGCGCGTGCCTTTGACAAGCTTGTCAGGGGTCGTGAGTTCAAAAGAGGAGACCTCGTCATGGTCAAGAAAGAGAGGTCATGGCCGGCAACCCAAAAGGAAAGTGAATGTGAATTGGACCGGGCCATACGTGGTGCAGAGTCTATGAAGGCGGCGCCTACGTCCTGGTCAACCATCGGGGTGACATACAATTTCCACCCCTCAATGGAAGGCATCTGAAGCTGTACCACGCATGTCCTCCAGGCTTCAGTGCCCAACATCATAAGCAGCAAGAGGCCGAGCAAGAAATAGACCTGATCGACATGTTCGATGAATGAAGAGCTTGGCTGCAAAAGAACTGTTGCATTTGCAACAGCAGGGAGCTTCTACCCTCGATTCTCCCATATATATATGTAAAAACAACAAACAACAAACAAACAAAATAAAAAAAAAAGAAAACAAAAAAAATTAAAATATTAAGCTCTTAACCCCCGGGACACTAGTCACCAATGACGAAGAGCCAAAAAAAAAAGTGCAAAAAAAGATGGCATGCAATGCATGGCAAAAATAGAAAGGGGGCAGCCATACCGCTAGTCGGACTATGGCTCTGAGGCGACGAATGTCCCAACAAATTGATGAGACCTTTATGATTCCGCTGAGTTCCGAGTGGAGGACAATGAAAAGAGTCCTCTGTCTCAGTTAGCATATCGCATATCCATGAGCCGTGTGAAGGGTATTCGGGTTTTCCGTATCTTCCCTCGCATAAAAAAAAGGATCTCTTAGGAAAATAGAGAAAGAAATTCGTGTTTTTGTTAAAAAACACACAAGAGCAAAATAATAAATAAAATCAAAAGACTTAAATGGGAATTATATGCTTTAGCATGCATGAATAGTCGTTATTTAATCAACCTGACTCGTACTATCTTTTATGGGCAGGGACCTCTAGAGCTGATGGCAGCGCCAAGTTCAAGAGATCGACGTCATCCAAAACAACGAAGTCCCATCGGCGTCGTGCCAATCCGACATGAAGCCGCATCGGCAATGGGTTACGAAATGGAAAAGCGGTCAACAAGCTTTTCGACAAGGGAAGAAAGAAAAGGAGGCTAAAAATAGAGATGCCTCGCGGACTTGTCCACTGGACAGGGGTAAAAAGGATTAAACCCGGTCATGGTGAAAACCCGTAAAGGGCGCCATGGGCAAAATCGGGTACCCCGCTACGTGAAAACCCGAAAGGGCGCGTAGGCAAAAGCAAGAGGGGGTCGAACTGGGTGAAAACCCGAAAGGGCGCCCAACTCGATAATGAGAAAGTAAAAAAAAGGATGAAGACAAACATCGGATTCCAGCAAGCACAAAGGTCAAGCCAATAGAAGACCGTCACCCCGACGGTAAACAGCAAATAGAAGGCCGTCGCCGACGGTGAATAGTCAAATAGAAGGCCGTCACCCCGACGGTAGAATAGAAGGCCGTCACCCTGACGGTAGAATAGAAGGCCGTCACCCCGATGGTGGAATAGAAGGCCGTCGCCTTGACGGCGGAATAGAAGGCCGTCACCCCGACGGTAGAATAGAAGGCCGTCACCCTGACGGTAGAATAGAAGGCCGTCAACCCGACGGTGGAATAGAAGGCCGTCGCCTTGACGGTGGAATAGAAGGCCGTCACCCTGACGGTAGAATAGAAGGCCGTCACTCTGACGGTGGAATAGAAGGCCGTCACCCTGACGGTGGAATAGAAGGCCGTCGCCTTGACGGTAGAATAGAAGGACGTCGCCTTGACGGTAGAATAGAAGGCCGTCGCCGTGACGGTAGAATAGAAGGTCGTCGCCTTGACGGTGGAATAGAAGGCCGTCGCCTTGACGGTAGAATAGAAGGTCGTCGCCTTGACGGTAGAACAGAAGGCCGTCGCCTGACGATGAAATAGAGGGCCGTTAGCTTGACAGCAAAAGTTCCTGTCATACCAACGGTAAAAAGCAAAGAGAAGGCCGTCGCCCGGACGGTGAATAGTCAAATAGAAGGCCGTCACCCCGACGGTAAAATAGAAGGCCGTCGCCCGGACGGTGAATAGTCAAATAGAAGGCCGTCATCTTGACGGTGAAATAGAAGGCCGTTAGCTTGACAGCAAAAGTTCCTGTCATACCACGATGAAAAGCAAATAGAAGGCCGTCGCCCGGACGGTGAATAGCAAATAGAAGGCCGTCATCCTGACGGTGAAATAGAAGGCCATCAGCTTGACAGCAAAAGTCCCTGTCATACCAGGTTTACTCGGCGGCAAAGGATTCCGTCGTCTCAAAAGAAGGCCCCGTCATACAGACAGCCGGCAGACAACATGTGGTAAAAAAAAAGGGAGGCTAAAAATAGAGATGCCTCGTCGGACTCACTTGGACTACCCCACCAAGTGAGGGTAAAAAGGACTAAAACCGGCCATGGTGAAAACCCGTAAAGGGCGCCATGGGCAAAATCGGGTACCCCGCTACACGAAAACCCGAAAGGGCGTGTGGGCAAAAGCAAGAGGGGGTCGGGTCGGGCGAAAACCCGAAAGGGCGTTCGATTCGATAATGTGAATAAAAAAAAAAAATAATAAAAATATAACGAATAAAAATTGTGCACACAACAATAAAGCACTTAGAAAGAGCATTGGTACCCAAAATGAAGCATTTCCCATTAATGACAAAATGGAGCTACAAAATCATCGAGGCAATGCCCCGGAGGTAACAAAAGCAACAAAAGTAAATGGAGTACAAAGTGCCTCAGGGCAGATCCTGGAACAGTTCCTCCAACGACAAGATGCCCACGTAAGGGGAGGACATTCTCTCCCTCAGGTTCTCTTTCTGGGCTCGAACCTCCAACAGGGTCTTTTCGGCCAAAGAAGCCCTGCCATCGTCAATGGAGATGGCTTGCTCCTGCTCTGCACGAGAAGCGGCAAGGGTGTTCCGTTCGGCTCTTGCGGCGGTCAGCTCAGCTTCCAGGTCGGCTATCCTGGAATCCAGGATCGCCAACTCTTCGTCATATCCTCCAACAAGAGACCGACGATGTTCTCGATCGTCAGCAGGGGTTTCAACACTGCTTCGCAGTCAAGTTGTTGCACTTCCAGAGCTGCAAGCTTATCAGGCAACTCGTTCTGAAGGTAAGCGCTCCGCTTCAAGAGCTTGAGAAGCAGAGTGACTCTGATCGCCCAAATGGTCAGTGGGCACCCCATTAGGACCAGAATCCCTGTCATTCGGTCCGCAACAGACTTTACAGTTTCGTAGGGTACGTTTGGGTTCTCTCGGATCATCGAACGTAGCCCAGATAACTGTTGCCGGACCATGGCATCGGACTGAAAAGGACCCCCACAAGGCACAGCGGTTGGTACTTGGAATTCCACTTGGGCATCCACGTCCGCCCACAAACTGGCGTCCACCTCATTGGAGCAAGAGGGCAGTTCGGCCGAAAGGACATTAACAGTGGCCAAAGAGAGGTCGCGTGAGTCGCCCGCTGCGGCCGAGGCGATGGCGGTCCTAGCAATAGCCATCCCTCCATCGGAAGAAGTGGGCACAGCTAAGGTAGCCGGCGCCCGAGGAAGGGATCCAGGGAGATCGCCAGAAGAGACCTGGGGGAGATTCACCTCTTCCCTGGGCGCAGACTCCTCAACCGTACATGGTACACCAGGGGTTAATAAAAGATTCGAGTCTATTTTCTCGGTGTCTACGAGATCAACGCCAACTGTCGGCGAAGACTCGGGTGCGTGGGCATCTGGATCATGCTCGGATTCCTGCACGAAATGAGGGGGAACTTTGTGAGCCACTCGCATGCAAAAGGGCCTACACCGCAAAAGCAAGAGACTGGTGCTCACAAGGGTAAGCTCGTGAGAAGCGGCAACATCTGAGCCAGCGCTATCAGCGGAGGACTGCTCCACGCTGCTAGCAGAATCCTCCCCTATGTCATCAAGTGCAGATATCCTTTCCTTCCTCAACCCTTTCACTGGGCTCCGTTCAAGTGAAAGGCTGGTGCTTGAAGAAGAGGGAGTGCAAACATCGTCCTCGTTCGGGGAACTGTCTGAAGAAATAGTAACCGGGCTCTGTGACTCCCCCGGTGAAATAGCACGGCTGCCTTGGCGAATTTTCATAAGGGCCAGTCTGCCAGCAGCACGGCCGCTTACTCGAAAGGGACCGGAGGGTTTCTTAGTCCTCCGAGCTATGGCCTTCGTAGTTGAGCGCTTGCCCATGGTCTTGGCCTGAGGGGAGGTGGCAGCTACAGATAACAAAGAAAAGACAAGTCAGCAGCAAGAAAAGATAAAAGGCGGCCCCGTAGGCGGCACAGGGCCGAAGTTCTGCCATAACTCAGACCTGCCGCTGCGACGGAAGGCATACTTGAGGGCACGGTAGGCGGCATCGGGCAATCCTGTTCTTCAGCAGAACGTTCATCTACCGGAGAGGCATCACCTGGTGTCCACAGAAACAATAGACAAAGTTAGAAGGCGATACTAAAAGGGAAAAACAAGATAAGTCAAAGATCACCTGAGGGAACAACATGTTCTCGCTGCAGCGAGAATTCCTCAAATGAAGGTATCGATGGACCCTCTGTGGAGCTAGGTTCTGGGGGAAACGCTCCCTTCCTCTTCTTTGAAGCCCGCTTAGCCTTGGCAATGCTGGTCGCCATACTGGACCTCCGCTTTGGCGGCTTCTCCACGGAAGGATGGAAGAGAATCTTTTCATCGGCAAAATAGACCGGCTTCTTAACCTTCATTATGAGCTCATGGTATCTCCGCCGCCGGTCACTGGCTGAGGGATCTAAAGGAAAAGAGAAGAGGGTTAAAAGATCAAAGAGGCACGATAGGAAAGCAAGGGGCAACAAACCCTGAAGGAAAAAGGGATACCTGATATGCCTCCGTAAAAGCGACTCAGAGGCCAGTATGTGTGCACATTCTGTTGCGCCCGGGAAGCTGCCTCCCGAATCAGCCAGCATACGTCATTGATTCTGCAGCAATCTTCAGCGAAAATGGCCAAGTCGCTCCTGGCCAACAGAAGATAGAAAATAATAAGGCTGAGGGAGTCCATACCCCAGCCGTCTGCATAATGGAAAGCTACGTGTAGCTCTTGCTCCAGAATCATTTCGTGATCTGCTTCAACTGTCAGGCTGTGAGATGAAGTAGCACGAATAGCCAAGAGGTGTGCTCATAGCGAGCGCGGTCAAGATCAGACTGCACTCGAAAAGCTCTGTAAGGGAAAGTGGTATCAACTTCCCCACTCTGAGACACCATGGTCGGGCGGACCTCTTCAATAGGCCACGGTTGCGCCACGGCCAACCGTTCCGAACTGACACTGCAAAGACGACGCAGAGTCGCTAAGAATTTATCCTTTGCAACCTTTGGCAGAGTCAGTGAAGGAGGAGTGTCCCCTTGCTTAGCTGAAAGCCTTGTCTGTAAATAGCGGTTAACGGCCTTTGTGTCGTTGGACTTCAACCGCATCAAATGATCCCTGTCTATGTCAATGACCGGTTCAGCCTGCAGCCTCAGAATCTGGCGCTCTGCTACGTCCCAACATTCAGTCTTGCAAGCTCTGTAAAACCCGGTACGTGCATTCCACCATTTCACGTACTCGGAAGTAACGCGGGGAGTGCGACCCGGCATAGGTACCCGGAAGGTGGACGGGTCAAAGCGATGAAAGAAGTCCCACCATCTGCGAGCATGATCAACAATCTGGGCCCCTGCTACCGCCCGAGCCGGCACATCAAACTTGGCCGAAGAAGAGGGAATGTGCTGATCATATCCAAAATTTCGGCTAAACCGAAACGGATAATAGGGCTCTAAGTAGACAATGCTCCCCCGGCGGAATGACAATACGCTGGGCCGGATAGACAGGGCCCAATCTCTAAGCTCCGGTTCCAATAGTGATCTGGTCAACCTCTGGCCACTGGACGGATGCACATAGCTCTCAACAACGCTGTCAGTACACTCCCGGTAGCGGTTGACCAACGGACTAGTATGACTAGCCAAATGCCAAAAATAGATCGTCCCGGGGGAATCGGTTGGGATGCTTGTCAGCTTCCCCCGAATCTCAAAAAGCTGAGCAGTAGTGGACTGAGGCTCTGCGCTAGCAAATTCTAACATCCTCGGGAACAACCGAGGAGATTGAAGGGATCTCGGAGCAAACTCCGGAAAGAGGCTGCACGCCCATGCACTGATAAAGTGCCAAGGGCCAATCACGCGGTGATGCCGCGGAAAAGAATGGCGATGCAATTCGCCAAGGGCTCGATATACCAGACATAGGGCAGCTGGGCACAAAGACAATTTCACCCCCAGGCCATCTGGCAGGCAGGGTATATGACTTCTGGGCGGAGAACGGTTTCGTCTCCCACTGGCAGAGCGAAGGAACAGATCCAGTAAGTCAAATAGGCCGCACAGTGGGTGTGCGGATCAGCATTTGTCGGATTTGGCCCCTCAAGCCGACCTTTAAGAATTGATTCTGGAAGGGTCACCTTCTGACGGCCGGATTTCTCTTGGCAACGGCCACACCAGCACAGGCGAAATCTTCGTACCGCTGCTTGGTGAAAAGAAGTAGGTCAACCATACATGCAGGCTGATCTTCCTCCGCTCGCCTTTCTTCTTTGCCCGGCCGGCACTGCAAGTGAGACTCAGGTGGCGGTATGCCTTCATCAGATATCTATATGAGTAACCCAAAGAGTACTGGCCCTGGCCATCGGTCCTTCCTTCACAAGATTGAGAGGCACACCTCCTCGTAAGGTTCTCCATCGATGGGCAGGCCAGTCAATTGATGCAAACTCCATAGATCTAGCGAGGTCTCACCTTCAGCGTGTAAAAGGTGTTGAACTCCGGGATAAAAACCTCTGCTAGTCCACAACAAAGGCCCTTGGATAAAGGATACCGATAACGGGCCGCAAATATGCTGTGGTAGACGCCCGCAGTCATCAAGATCGGCGCATAATGCTAAGCACGAACTCAGTAGCTTCCACAACAAAAGAACAAAAGTGGTGGGCATCCGCTGCTCGCAGGTCCCCGAACCATCCAGCCGCCAGTTGATGTTTGAAACGGATGGCCAGGCAATCCAGTAAAAAGGGCTCATCTCTGTAGCCCCATTTCAACGGACAAAGAAACAGCCCAAAAGACGGCCGCTCTCGGTTCACGCGGCCCGCCGAATTGTCCCACCTTGCTGGAGTAAAAGTAGGGGCACGAGTAAGCCTGTTGTTAGCAGGATTCAGGTCCCCCAGCCCTAGAATAGCAGCCCGCCGCCGAGGCTCGCCTATCTGATAAATGGGTTCGGAGCGGGGGACGCAGTTTGCCAAACTGTCTCGCCTCTCCAAAATAGCCGCCTCCACATCTCGGGTCATGAAAATGTCCCTTCTATCGCTTGGGGCGTAAGAGTGAAGGAATAGCAGCAGATGCTTGTCCTTTGGGTGGTCGATTCTATAATCTTCACCTCGAATGAAAGAGACTGGCTTCGAGCTAACATCAAGTCTTGACTCATCCATGGTATCTGCTTCATCATCAGAAGAGTCGGCTATCATGGCGATTCTGTCATGGCCTTGACTTAGCCTGGGAAAGTCCTCCCACGACACCAGTGGGGCGCCCTCTAAATGGCTTGCACCGCCAGCACGGGGTTGAGCAGCCATGATGTCTACAATAGAAAAGAGAAGCCATGTCAATAGATTGATCGAAGAAAATTTCGGCAGCACCTCCCCTTGTCCAATGTACAAGAGGGGGGGTTCAGCGGGTACTCATCCACGCACTAAGGCGAGACGGCCCCAAAACAAGGACATGCTAGCATGTCAAATGGCTCTCCGGGAACCGCTGCCATCCCCAAAGGACCAGCCTACGGGGGGAACGACCCAGTGCCTGGCTGCAGTCAAAAGACCCGCCACCTGAAGTGTCGGCGTGGAAAGGGATCTGTACAAGTGGGAGCCCCGCCGATTCGAATCGGGTCCTCACCAACAAAGAAAAAAAAAGGACAGCAGTCCTCGGACCTAAAGCGTCCTCTCTGACCCCCTAGAGGCTCTAGGCCTCACCAAAGCGGTGCTAAGTCGTCGCTACCCTCACGAGGCCCCACCATTCGAGGTGGCGATATGTGAACGAAAAGCACGAGAAGGGGCGTCCCGCCGACTCTAAGTGGGCCCCCGTCAGTAAGAGGCACTCGGGTCCGGGAAGGCTCTCTCACGGCCCTACAAGAGGCTCCGGGCCCTGCTAAATCTACTCTAAGGCGTCGTTGCCACGCGATGACCCTTTTGGAGCTAAAGGGACTCACTTGGGGCCTGCCTACTCTAAATGGGCCCCCGTTAACAGCTAAAATTTGAAAAAGACCCTTTGACGGTCCTATAAGGGCGTTGGGCCCATCCTATCGCCCGAGTAAAAAAGATGTGTAAAAGAGCCTCGGACTGGAGGAGTCCCTCAACAGTCCCCTAGCGGTCCTGGGACCTACTGAGCCTCCCCCTTCGCGTTTGGGTCGGGGAAGACCCCACCGAACCCCTACATGTACTCGGGCGTACCCCTGTACAAGAAAAGGGCCCCAATGGCCCCAATGGCCCCAAAGAGCACCCGGCTCAACAGTCCCCCCTCGGACCTTGTACACCCATGCATTAAAGACAAAGAGAGGGGAGATGGGCATGCAAGCCCTACATCGGCCACTGCCGGCACCCCTCTTACTGACTCCCGGCCAGAGCACCGCCCAGTGCCCTGACCCCTCACCGGCGTTACAGAAAGGGTAAGACAAAAAAAACCCCCACAAATGGGCCGTTCCGAGGAAGGCCGGTGCCCTACCACTGCTCCCTCGTCACCGGCGTTGGTTGTCTGACTCCGCCGCCCCCGGAAATGTCTCGCAAGCTCCGCCGCCGCGCTCCTCGCCGTCGGGGCTCCCCGATCGTCGCCGCGGTCTCTGCACTGCGCCGCCGCAAGCGCGGCACCCGGTCGTCGTCGAAGCTCTGTCGCCGCCGCTCACGCCCTCGCCTTCCGACCGCCCTCGCAGGCGAAGCGCCTGTTCAAGGCCGGAGCAAGCCCGCCGCGATCGAGCCTCAGCACCGGCGCTGTCGCGCCCTGCACCTTTGTGCCTGCACCACAGGCCGCCGTGGCCTCGCTGCACGCGCTGCACACGGTCACCGCCGCCCACTGCGCGCGCCCTCGCTGTCGCGCCGCAAACCGCGCCCTGCACCGCGCCTCCTGCTCGGCCACGCCCTGCGCCGCCTCACCGCCGTGCGCGCCGCCGCCGTCGTCTGCGTTCTCCTCGGCCGAAGGGGGGAGACGGGAAGAGGAAGACGAAGGGAGGGGAAGAAGCTCGCGGAGAAGAGAGAAGAGAGAAGAGATGGAAGAGGAAGAGAAGAGGCGCGGCGCGCCTTTTGAGGAAAAGGGGGGGGGGGGAAGAGACGGACGGGACGCGACCCGCCGGTCCGCGCCGCGCGACCCCCACTCGGTTCGCTCAGCCCCACTGAGCCGCAACCCTGCCGATTCGACGCAGACGCCGCCGAATCGACGCCCCTCCAGCCGGCCCGCAGGCCCTGCCGAATCGCACAGGCCTTGCCGAATCGCTTCGGCCCCGCACAAGAGAGAAAATGAAAAAAGAAAAGGGCCCTCAATTGCCCGCTAAGAGAGACACACGTTCGCCATCCAGGAGAAACGTCATCAAATAGAAGCAAAAGACCATGAATAGACTATCAGACCGCTGACAGGGCAGCAAGTCCAAGGACCTGCTTGTGTCAGTATAAATAGTCAAATGAGTTACAGTGCCCCCCGGATGTCGCTCCATGTGTCCTCCCGCACCACCACGGGTGGGGGGCATTTGTGGACACCTAAAAGTTCTGATGGGCCATTTCCTGGCCGGCCCAGTCCCCCATCAGACCAGAAAACCATCTATTTAAATAGTCCCTTGAACCCTTGAGGCCCATGAACCCAAGCCCACATCTCACCCCATGCAAGGGGGTGAGATTAAGCAATTGTAACACCTCCCAAAAGGTGTTACCCGAAAAGGAAAAAGTTGTCTCTGGGCATGGGTGGTGGAAGGGCCATTTTCGGATGGTTTCTAGAAGGCTTTATGAAAGAGGAAAAGGCCTCCTTTGGTTCCTGCGTGAAGAGGCCAAGAGGAGGGGGGCAGAAGAGGCTTAGAAGCAGAGAAGAGAAGAAAAAAGAAGCAGAAAAAGAAGAGAGAAAGGGGCTGTTGCGGGTTCCAAAAAGGAGGAAGGAGAGGAGCTCTTCCCTTGTTCATCTGCTGCTGCTGCTCTCATCCAAGGAAGCCCTCCCGTGAGCATCTGCAAGAAGAGGAGAAGAGAAGTCAAGAAGAGAAGCCAAAAAGGTGAAGAAGAAAAGAGAGAGATGAGAGTGATACCATTCTCATGAATGGTCTTGTCATAGGGAGGAGAGAAGAGAAGAGTGAGGTGGCGATGGGCTCTTTTCCCTCCCCATTTTTCTTTAAATATTCTTGTACTCCTCCCCTTTATGATGCCAAGAGAATGTCTTGTTTATTATATGTCTTGTCCTCCCTTCCTTTACATTAAATGCTTGTCTCTTCTCCTTCACTTTTTTTTTATTTGCCTACATGGAGAGGATGGCCACGGATGATGAGGAACCACCACTTCATATGGTTGGTTTCTTCTCATCCAAAGAGCATACATAAGACCACTTTATATACTCCTACACCTCAATAAATGGGGTTTTGGGAGGAATAGAGCCTAATGGGCCTTATGTAAGCCCTCCATGCATGCATTAAGCTCACTGTTTTGCATGTTCTTAAGGGTCCCTTTAACTGTTTTAAACCCTTAATGAGGTCCCTAACAGTCCCCCTTTGCTTGCTTGGGGCCGCCCCTTTTCTTGGAGCCCACATTTGTGCATTGTGTGCTACCAAAGGAAGTGGGTTATCCCCTTGGATTTGCCCATTAATTGTGTTGTTTCCTTGCTGTTTTGAGTCCCCCAAAAGTGCAAGTTTCACTGTTTGGGCCGCCCCTCCTATGGAGTTTATATGGGCCCTTGTGTCGCCCCCAAGAGGGGGGGCCTCCCTCACTGTTTGGGCCTCCTTAATGAGGTTAGTTTGCACTGTTTTCAGCTTCTAAGAGTGCAGATTTTCACTGCTAGAACAGCCCCCCTTGCATGTGTTTTCTACCTTAGAAGCATGTGTCTTTTGTTAGCAAATGGGTTGAGCAATTAATGCTCATACTCTAAGCTTAACATTCTACATAAATGACATATCAAACCTTCGGTTTGGACACTCAAAAGATCAGATTCTAACAGTCTAAAACAGTCCTAAATGTGTGCATGTTTGCCTTAGAAATAGTCTCCACTTGCTAGCAAATGGGTTAGACAACCAATGTCTATGCCCAAAGCTTAGCATTTCATGCAAATTGGCCCATCAAACTTCTGTTTTGAACCCCCAAAAGTGCAGATTTTTCACTGTTAGAACAGTCTCCTCTAAGAGTTTTCATGGTGGGATCAAGTCCCTCTTTCAAGCCATGGGTTGAACAAACAATGTTCATGCCCAAAGCTTGGTATTTCATGAATTTGGGCCCATTAGATCCCTGTTTTGATCCTCTAAAGGGGGCGGTTTTCACTGATTTGAGCGGCCCATTAAGGAGTCTTGGTGAGTGGGGCGGATCTCCCATGCTAGCCAAGGGTTGGACAATTGATGTCCATGCCCCCATGCTTAGCACCCATGGAGAGAGACCCATTAAGCCTATGGCTGGCCCAAAACCGCCCTCCTCCCAAGAGCGGCCCATTTGCAATCCCGGGTTAGATAATGAAATATCTATACCAGGGTATGTGGGCCCATATGGGTTTTACCCACCGACCGGTGTTTTGTGTGGTCATGGTGCCCTCTCTCCCTTTAAAGGCTTGCCTTGGAGGGTGGCACTATGTGCCATTCGGGTTATGTCATCATTTGGCATACACCCTCTCTTTGGTACCGTCTCCATTTCGGTGGGCGTGTACCGTGCTCTCCCTTATCAACCAAGATGAGGGGAGATGCTGCCGGATTTCCCCCAGGAGAGTCGAATCGGCAAGGGTCCTTTCAAAAAATAGAAACCTCCAAAGTCTAATGGAGTGGCGCCGAATCGCGAATAGAGCCACGTGCACATCTTCTAAAATAAGAATAAAGAATAAGAGAGCCGATTAAAGAATGTTCCGTTGCAAGGGCAATAGATGAGCGAATCAAAGAATTCTACGTTGCACATGTTTTAAAGAGCAAGAGATCAAATTTAAAAAAATCTTTTCATGATAAAAGTGAAAAAGGGGGGAATAAGCAAATGGGCCATCTCATGTTTTTAAAGGACCAAAAGAAACCCTTCATGTCAAAAGATCAAATGGGCCACCTTATGTTTTCAAAAGACCAAAATGAAACTTTTTTTTTGTAATAAGAAAAGCAAATAGATCATTACACATTTCAAAAGAATAAAAGATTCAAATGAACCCCCGTTTTGTAATAAAAGAGCAAATGAGTTTTCAAAAGAGCAAGAGACTGACTTAAGAATGTTTTTCATGATAATAAAAAGAATAAATGGGCAACGGATAAAAAGACTCAATCACATCTAATTAAAAAGACCCGGCAACCTCGAGTAGGCATCGTGTCTGTTTATCATTCCGGCCTAGTTTTGAGTTGCAATTTTCATCGGATGTCTCCGTATCAAGGTCACAAGGCTTTCTAATTTCTGGCGATTAATCAAGGGTTTTCCCTCTCAGAGGGATGTAATTAACGTCGTTGAGTTTAGGCAACGGCGGAATTTTGGTCCAGGACCCGACACTCCACTCTCGTTTGACAAAGTCAAACGGCGCGCACAACAGACTCAAAGCCCTCCGACTCTCGGAGGCAAACCAAATTGGTTGTCACTTCGGTGACTGGCACGCCCGCGCTGCGCGAATTGTCGATTCATCTCACGTCACTCTTGCCCAAGTGGCATTCGACGAGATTTGGATTAACAATACGTGTGCATCCATGAGAACATAAGACAACATGATAAATAGATTTTTAAAAAAAATGTAAAATTTTTCCCATTCCCACAAGCTGCTTGCTTGTTGAGGGTCTCCAGTGACATGGATATGTATCACGAGTAAGCCCTTCGAATCGCCCCTTGTTGATACCATGCAAAACCTTACTCTGAGCTCTTACTATATATATATATATATATATATATATATATATATATATATATATATATATATAATCAGATATCGTTTTCTGTGGGAAACACACCAAGACTTCACATCATAGCTGAATATGCTTGGGAGCATGCAACTAGCTAGCTTGCAGTCTATCCGTCAGTCTTTGCTAGCTGCATATATATGTGTCTGGTGATTTATGGTAGCTTGGTTGGTAAGAAGTTTGGATTGACTAGGATTTGGGATAACTCCTGCAAGTTCGATTCAGTTTGGCTCAGGGTCATTTTCAACTCGAATCAAATCAAATTGGTTCAAGTTTAGAATTGAATTGAAGCTCAAATCCTAAACACAAATCTTAAATCAAACCAAATCAATTTGATATTCATAGTTTGGGCCTTTTGGATTTTCTTTAGGACTATTGATTCTTGTTAATTTTGTAGTTGTTAATTTCTATTTGGACATAAATGTTGAAACTTGTCTTATTATTTTAGATATGGACTTTGGGTTCTTTTGACAAGTTGATATTATGAATTAATCAAATTCAATTTAGAGATTAAGAAATCTCAAATTAAACAAATAAAAATAAAATAAAGATTTTAGACTTTGGCTATGGATTTTTGGACATTTGACATTTGGCAATATATCATATCACAACGTCCAAATTTATTTTCTAAAAAGTTGTTCTCCTCGTAAGATAATTAGAGCTAAATTTTTACATCCATATTTAAACGTATAATATAAAAATTAGTTAAAAATAATTAAAATAAAAATCAAGCGATAAAACAGTAAAAATAAAAATCAGTGAGAAAATAGTAAAAATAAAAATCAGTGAGAAAACATTGAAAACAAAAAACAGTAAGAAAAAAACAGCAAAAATAAAAACCAGTGACAATAAAAATTAAGGCGAAAATAAGTTAAAACAGTGAAAATAAAAATTAATGAGAAAATAATGAAAATAAAAATCGGTGATAGAAATAGTAAAAATAAAAATATATGAGAAGAAAAATTGGTGATAAAATCAGTGAAAATAAAAAATAGTGAGAAAAATAATAAAAAAATCAACCAGAAAAGTAGTGAAAATATTAATAAGTGAGAAAAACAGTGAAAATAAAAATCAGTGACGATAAAAATTAGTGAGAAAAACAGTGAAAATAAAAATATGTGGAAAATAGTGAGAAAAAAGTAAAAATACAAATCAAT
The DNA here is from genome assembly GCA_014218235.1 of Colocasia esculenta. Taxonomy (NCBI): domain Eukaryota; kingdom Viridiplantae; phylum Streptophyta; class Magnoliopsida; order Alismatales; family Araceae; genus Colocasia; species Colocasia esculenta. The sequence continues at coordinate 3,949 of JACBKR010001442.1, read as the reverse complement.
GAGAAAAATAGTGAAAATAAAAATAATTGAGAAAATAGTGAAAGATAGTTAAACATTGCTATCCACTAGCAGAAAATATAAGCATAAAAATCTGCTGAAAATTTTCTACAAAAATCAGTGAAAATAAAAATCAGGAAAAAATAGTAAGAAAAAGCTACGAAAAAAAGATTCGATTTATTTGGTTTACATCGTCTGGTTCAGTTTTAAACTGAACCATTTAAACCTAATCTAATTTGGGATTATTGACCTGAAATTTTAACATTTTAAAGCGAACCATATTGAAAATTTTTGTTAGATTCTATTCGATTTTTCGGCTCAAACAGTATCTCCTTCCTCAAACACAAGCGTCTGGTTTCGAATCCAACCCAGTATATATACATAGCCCATCACTAGGGTTCTTGATAAGATTAATTCCCTGATGCCAAATCAGTTGGAGTGGTATAGAATTTAGACTCTTTTTTCTTTGTTGGTACAACTGAGCTCGTATTCGTCAGCCATCTGCAGGAAAGTTAAGTTCCAATTTAAAAGCTCTCGGATGGAAATCCAAAAGATATATCTCATGAACAAATTAATATTTTTCAAGGTTTAAATTTCTCTCTTTGCAAGAAAACTCAAAGATACACTTCAACCAGAAAAATTGCACAAAGTATAATGGTAAACGTATCCTTCCTTCTATGGCTAGCTATCGCCAGTCATGAGGACCCCGGTTGGGTTGATCGGTTAGAATTCTTACTTAAAAGCAAGAGGTTTCGAGTTCGATTTCTGGGGGAGATTTACCTGATTTACATGCAATCCGTGTAAATCCGGAGTTTTTTTGGTCAAGTGGGGTAAGGACAATACGGGTATACGGAAAGTAGGAACTGCCAAGTCCTGATCTTGGAGTTCACGAACATCAATCCTTGAGTCCACAAAACCACACGGGGCGGGATTTTCTCGTTATCAAAAAAGCTATCGCCAGTCATAAAGTCATGCAGTTGGTATCTGATCATAGCTAGCTGGGCCTGAAATGATTAATGGCGTATCTCTTTCCTAATTTGGGCAGATCAAAAGGTATAAGATTATGATACTGCTCCCCACTAAGGGTATGGAATGCTTAAGTGCTAAGGCTCTGCCCCTGCATGCCTAAAATATACAGACTTTAAGGTCAGGTCTAACTAGATTCAGAGATTAAAAAGGATCAGACATAACCAGATCCGACAGAGGCTTTCGAAGTTATTGTTGATGAAGAAATCTCGTTGGACGATTAATTATTAATTAAGAGCAATGAGAAATAAGAGATGCAAGTATAAAATTCAAGTGTATTATTTTTTTTCTATTTTTTTAGAGAACAGAGGGTTAGCCTATACATGTTTGGAAAGAATAGAATATTCCCTATGGACACTTGATTAATATAAGTACTCGATCGACTTAAAAGTGGCCCTTAATTAAAGTAATGCCCTCCTTTCAACTCTCCAAACAATCAACAGAAATGGTCATATCCTTGCGATCGAGGCATATAATTGTATCACCTTTGCAATAGTACGTCAGTTTAATTAACACAGGGGAACATGTGAACCATTGAACGCAAAAAGAAATTATTAAAAAAATAGCAGCCATGATCCGCCGAGAAAAACGCATCAGTACCATGAAATAATTTTCTTTTTGCAAGTTAGCTAGAAACCATAGTTTTGGATATATCTCTTTAAAAATTCGAGTGAATCTAATATATGTAGATTCACAGGCAAAAAAATGGCAGCTTGTTTTAGGCGTACGCTATGGTTTGATTAGGACTTAACACCGGAGGTTCTTGGGTTTTATAATGTCCATTCAGAATACCCTTTTTAGTGACTCGTTTTCCTATTTGGATCAGGAATCGGATAGTTGTTTCTTTTGTCTTGATCCGGCCCATTATAGTAGGGTCTTGCTTTGTCAACGCAATCCGGATGGTGTCACGGGTGGTCTTCCTATATTAGCTAAGGTGCATGGTGGAGAGCTTGATTAATTAGTCTCATCACCACTAGTAACAAATTGAAAAAGGATCGATATATGTCGAGGTCGGAAAGTGGTCGGAGTTGCATTCTCACTTTCTACACACTTTGAATCTCATAGTAGTCGAGACACAGTTGAAAATCCTGTGAGAAAGAAAAGAGAGTCAAATGCCGTATTGTTGAAATCGGGAGAAAACTCTCCGATACTTAAGTCATTATAGTGAGTAATGAAAAGTTAGGAAGCTTTTGAGCGTCCATATTCACTCAAAACGTCCCTGGTCATTGGAGGGTTTGATTCTTTTATATAGAGGGAGCTCTAACAATTGGTGTACATGTGGGGCTATAATGGTCCAGTCAAGTGTGACAGTTTATAATTAAGCCCCAAATAGAGGGATCTCTTAATGGGAGGATATAGTGGCTTAAGAGCCGCTTGGAAGAGTTGTCCCGCTATTGTTCCATTATGAAGAGATAATGGGCCCGAGGAAGGCACAAACTATGAGATCGTAGGAGTCAATTTTACACATGTTGTGTGCACGCTTCTAGACCTACTTTGTTAGTAGTACTATTTGGTTTGAGGATAGTCGGCAGAGACTTGGGGCACTGACTCTCGAATAGGGGCCTATGAGACGTAAGATTGTACTCAGTCTCCTTTGAGATGTCTGAGGACATGTGGAGGGAAAATAACAAATAAGAGGATTGAAGTGGGCCGTATTAGGTCTGGAGAAATACTAGCTACTCGGACGCCCAAGTAGCCAGCATGAGGTGGAATGGCCGTGCGGCCGATCTAATTGGTCGGTCGTGTGGGCCTCACACCGTTGCTTGTGGCTGTGCGGCCACTCCACGTTGACTAATTACTCGGGCGTCCGAATAACTAGTATTTGGGTTTTCTTTTAAAATAACAGACTTTGAAAACGTTTTAAGGAGAATAGCGCGGTTAAAAATATAAATTAGCAATCTATCATAGTTTTGACCGTGGACCCTATTTTTACTTTTAAAAAATAATAAAATAAGAAGTTGGAAGCGCCCTATACGACTTGCAAGTCGGATGCGCCTTATACGACTTGCAAGTCGTATGGGAGCTATCCGACTTGGAAAGAAGCCAGAAAATAGCTCCTTTAAATCATACATAATTCGGCTGCCTTATTTATCTCTTTGTTTAGATATTTTTATTGATGTCTATTTAAGTTGAAATTTCAATCATAGAGTCTAATAGAAAGGTTTTACAAATTATGGTGATTTAGTTCAATTTTTAGAAATTATTTTTTACTGTGTGAAAAATCACCCAAAAAATAGTTACATCGACTTAATCTCAAAATATGGTCGTCAAAAATTCCGAATAATTACATATTTGATATCACCATATTTTTCTAAGAATTATGGGTTCTTAGATTTCATTTTTGTTACAGTTTTCCGGTGTCGCCCTGTCGGGGTGCACACGACCGAAAGTGATACCTGAGTATGATAAAGTGTCTTAAACGCACCCTATCAAAAGTCGTGCGATATGTATATGTGTGAGCAGTCGGAGGAAGGTGTTACAAAGGTGGTATCAGAGTAAGGTTATGGGTGACAGATATTTTTGTTAGGGGTGTAAACGAGCCGAGCCGAGCTCGAGCTATATCGAGTTCGAGCCGAGCTCGAGCTATATCGAGTATTGAAAATGCTTGTTTAAACTCGGCCGTTTAAATACTCTCGAGCTCGAGTCCATAACGAGTATAAACTATCTTTATTAGGAATATTATCTGTTGCTGCTGAAGCACGGGAGGTCAGCTCAAGCCAAGCCGGGGACCCAAGAGACGACGGCAGGGCGACAATGTTGGAATGACTGAGCTCCGACCTGTAAATCCACCTAGTCTCCTCGGTGGGTAGAGACTCTGACGATCAAGTTAGTTCAGGAGGGACCATCGACAGGGCGACACCGGAAAACTGTAACGAAAATAAAATCTGAGAATACCATAATTCTTAGAAAAATGTGGTTATATCAA
>JACBKR010001441.1:0-86810 GCA_014218235.1 Colocasia esculenta | reverse complement strand
GTATGTAATTATTCGGAATTTTTGACGACCATATTTTGATATTAAGTCGATGTAACTATTTTCTGAGTAATTTTTCACCCAATAAAAAAATAATTTCTAAAAATTAAACTAAAATCACCATAATTTATAAAACTTTCTGTTAGACTATGGTTGAAATTTCAACTTAAATAGACATCAATAGTGATACAGGGTGGTCCCCGAGCTCCAGAGGTTGGCCCCGAGTCCCCCTTTTCTTTCGTCCAAAGGAGAATCTGAAGGAGCTCAGTTCCCTCTTAGGGCAGCTCCGTGGTACAAGCTCACTCGGATAATCGGAGTACTCGGTTCCGAATCTGATGAGTGAACATCCATCGGAACGGCTGTCAATCCTCTGTCGGTTCGGAGGGCTCTGCGGGGAAGTTCAGATCAATAGCATATCTCATGATTCGCGGAGTATCAGCATCAAGCAACGACAAGTAACCAACCAAGGAAAGGGTCGGTCCAGGCCTCCTAAGAATCCGGCGTCGTGGAGGGCGCGGAGAGAGGACCGAGATTCTCGGGTCCAAATCCGAATCCACGATGATCATGGACCGGTATCTAAGCGATACGTGCAGATCGTGTCTAGCCAAGTTGTCCTTGGAGGAACACTATATAAGAGGGGAGCCTCCGCCGTGGGAAAGGTATGTAATCTTCTGCCATCTTGAATCCTCTTTACGATTAGTCCCAACTAACTTGATCGTCGGAGCGTTTCCCCACCGAGACGACTCGGTGGTCTTGCAGGGAGGCGTCGGCTTCGCGCGAGCAGCAGTTTTGTTCCCTCGTCCAAGAAATCTCTCGGCTAGGGCCGACCCCGTTACTCTAGCAGTAACAAATAGAATATCTAAACAAGGAGATAAATAAGGCAGCCGAATTATGTGTGATTTAAAGAAGCTATTTTCTGGCCCCTCCTGAACTGACTTGATCGTCGGAGTCTCTACCCATCGAGGAGACTAGGTGGATTTACAGGTCGGAGCTCAGTCATTCCAACATTGTCGCCCTGCCGTCGTCTCTTGGGTCCCGGCTTGGCTTGAGCCGATCTCCCGTGCTTCAGCAGCAACAGATAACATTCCTAATAAAGTGTGGTGGTGTAATCCTGTTTGGGCCGGAACCAAACGAGCCTCCACTAAAGAGAGAGGAAGACGATCGCCGGTGAGGACGAGGACCTGCAAGACCAGAAGAGGATCAGGGGGGCCGGTGAAGACCGGGGAAACCCTCCGATGCCTAAATCAGTGGAGAGCTTGCAAGGCAGGGGGTTTCGGAGTACGAGGGTGTGTTCGCGTGAGGAAGAGAACGTAACCGCTGCATGGTACTGTACCTGTGCTTTTATAGGTGTCGGTGCCAAGGCCAACGTGCGTAACGTTGGTAGATCGTGCCTGAAAAGGCGCCTTGATGGACGCGCATAACGGGAGGAGTTATGGCTCAGGTGCCCATTGGGCTGCTAGGCAGTTCGTGCCTCTTGATGGTGGAGTACGTGGCCTGGGACGGTTACAACCGCACCGTGAGCCGGAGAACCTGCTCGGAACCCTTTGGAGATACTTTCCGAGCAGGTGACCCACATAGGGGCTCGAACCTGCTGTTCGGAGATATCCAGGGTTGTTCCGTGCAGCAGGGTTACTGTTTCTGTTCGGAACCCCTCCGCAGTTGTTCGGTGTGGAAGGGCAGATGACCTGCTCGGGGATATACCACCGCGAAGCTTGATAGTGTCCGATCAAGAGGGGCGGTACCTTGGAGATCTTAAAACCGTCTCGAAAATAACGTGGCCCGTTGAGATGGGGCCACGTTCGCTGACAGGACATGCGAGGGCCGTAGTGGGCCATCACGGGACTAGGTGGTCAGATTTGGCCACCACATAAAGATAGCTTATACTTGTTAAGGACTTGAGCTCAAGAGTATTTAAACGAGCCGAGTTTGAACAAGTATTTTCAATACTCGATATAGCTCGAGCTCGGCTCGAACTCGATTAAAAATTAACGAACAGAGTTTGAGCAACATACTACTCGACTCGACTCGGCTCGTTTACACCCCTAACAAAAATATCTGTCACCCATAATCTTACTCTGATACCACCTTTGTAACACCCTTCCTCCGACCGCTCACACATATACATATCGCACGACTTTTGATAGGGTGCGTTTAAGACACTTTATCATACTCAGGTATGATCACTTTCGGTCGTGCGCACCCCGATAGGGCGATATCGGAAAACTGTAATGAAAATGAAATCTGAGAACACCATAATTCTTAGAAAAATATGGTGATATCAAATATGTAATTATTCGAAATTTTTGACGACCATATTTTTAGATTAAATCGATGTAACTATTTTTTGGGTGATTTTTCACACAGTAAAAAAAATTCTAAAAATTAAACTAAAATCACCATAATTTTTAAAACCTTTCTATTAGACTATGATTAAAATTTTAACTTAAATAAATATCAATAAAATATATAAACAAAGAGATAAATAAGGCAGCCGAATTATATATGGTTTAAAGGAGCTATTTTCTGGCTTCTTTGCAAGTCGGATAGCTCCCATACGACTTGCAAGTCGTATAAGGCGCATCCGACTTGCTAGTCGTACAGGGCGCTTATACCTTCTTATTTTATTATTTTTTGAAAGCAAAAGTAGGGTTTCCGGTCAAAACTATGCTAGATTGCTAATTTATATTTTACTGTCGCTATTCTCCTTAAAACGTTTTCAAAGTCTGCTATTTTAAAAGAAAACCCCTACTATTTCTCTTCGGTCTGATGTGCAGCTCAATATGTAACTACTAAAAAACGAAAAGATTAGGCAATTGAGTTTTCTCCTCCTCCGTACAACTGATCTTACAACTTGATTTGATGGGTTCATCCTAATTAGCTCTTCTTCTTAGCTAGTTAGTAAGTACATATGCTCAGAAGGTACTGTTCAATTGTGTGTACAGTTGTGTCTTCAAGGTACGATTTAGAATTTAGGGATGGCCCTGTAATGGATGATGATCCCCTGCACAAACCGACGAGGGAGCGAGAAGCCAAGTAGATCAGATAGAGGCGAGGAGACGAGGCTGAGCACGCAAGTTCATATATGCATGCCTTGGCCTTCGTCTCTTTGTAGTATAAATTAATTAAGAGACTTGGTATATTAAACAATTCCCATCATCCTGCTCCCCCGGTCCACCAATTAACGATCCAAAACCCCCCTCCGCCACAACTTGGGGCCTACTACTATTCATGTGTAGACGTACGTACGTGCATGTTCGACCAAATGCCGAGCTCTGATCAGTGGAAACTGCAAGTAGAGCTAGCTAGCTAGAGAGGGATCACGCATGCACGGAGATGTATGCACGTGTATTTAATCTTCGAACACTACGTGGCGCGAAGCACGCATATATACAGATCACTGCAGAAAACCAAGACTACTCACGAGCGGATCCAACACGTAGCTATGAAATTATGTATAAGAAGAAACGATCGATCGGATGTTGCGTGGGAGAAGTGCTGAAGTAGACAGCTGAGCAGCTCTATCTAGCTATATATATATATCTCTCTCTCTACTGGATAGGGGGCCCTCGATCTCTCTCTCTCTCTCTTCTGATCCCCGATCGATCAGCTCTCTGCATGCCGGCCACTCAAATTAACTTTTGCTGACGGGATCTTATAAATTCGGTCCCCGGTGGGAGGGGTTGGGTGGTCAGTTCATGAAGACCTCTTAATTTGTTAGATAGCACAGACCAATCCATCCTCGAGTACAGGGGCCCGGGCTAACTAGCTCGCTCTTCCTTTCATGGAGAGAAGACCATAGTTCTCGTGACCACGAGCCGTTACCTAATGATCGATGGTGGCATACATAGACGTATGGAGATCGACGATATATATATATATAGCAATTGTTAGATTAATTATGGCTAGCTAAACTATATTATTACTGTTTTGGAAATTGAGATTGAAGAGACGTGATTTAAATATACCACTTAAGAGATATTGTCTTCATATTTGAGATTTTATCTTTTAAAAAGATCCTCCTGAATATTTATTCTTATTATTTTTTAATGTGAGACTAAAATATATTGTGCGAATCTCATGAAGATGATGTTCGGATAGGACGCATGCGCCAATAAAGAGACGTGATTTAAGTATGTCTTTTAAGATATATTATCCTCATATTTGAAATTAATTTATCTTTTAAAAAAAATTAAGAAAGATGTGAAACTGTTACTAATAAACATATATTATTTTCACTATCTTTAAGACTAAAATATATCTGTACATAGATATAAACGAAAAGCATGGACATGCATATTAATGGATGGATAAATGCTAGCGGGATGGTCGGTTGGGGAGTTGTGAAGGGTCCCGGGGATGGGGAACTGACGAGGTACTTGAAGGGATATGTTTTGTTTAGTGTTAGTTCGCATGTCGCCGTGTGAGACCCACTCTGGGCACGAACAGGTCTTGTGTTGATCTTTCTCTTACCATTCCTTCGTGCATCCCATTTAATTCTCAAGTTAATTAGAGATTGTGAAACAATAGTGATACGGTCGTCGTCGTCAACCGACAAATTGAGTCGACGAGATCAAGGATCGGCCATACCGACGAGCCGACAGTTAAATAAGGATCGGCCATACAGACGAGCCGACAAATTGTCGGAAGTCGTCGGCGCAGGTTAGTCCATCGTCGCCGAGAACTAATTCAAATAAGCACTAAGTCCGGGCGTCTCCAGCCGGCGCCAGGTCACGCTTACCCTAGGTACAGACGAGCCCCGTAAATCACGACCCCCAGCTGGCCCATACCCGCTTTAGGCAAGCGGCTGTCAAGGCAGGACTCTCCCTATCCAGCTGGCGAGGGTTCCCTGATTAGCGCCCCCGCCTCACGGAGGCTCGTCCATCACCTTCCTTTTCTGTCCAAAGGACCAGGCCCTTATAAAAAGAACAGAGACCACAAGAAAAAGGTACGCTATTCGTAGCACAAAAACTCTCTCTCTCTCTCTCTCTCTCTCTCTCTCTCTCTCTCTCTCTCTCTCTCTCTCTTTACGACTTTCTAACTTGATCGTCGGAGTGTCCGACCACCAAGGAGTCTCGGTGGTTCTTTGCAGGTTGAACTCTCTCCTCTGACGGCTGCGCGGCGCGACCAATCCCTGGGGCCCACCCTGCTTGGCTCCGGCCGACGATCCTTGCTGATTTTCTCAGCAACATTTGGCGCCGTCTGTGGGAACCTGATACAAAAAGCTGTTCCTAATGGCACCCAAGGGAAAGGTCGCAGTTCGCCCGTCGGAGGAAGAAGTCGCCCTTACTAGTATTGTTGAAGGAGCAACAGCTGGAGGAGCCTCGGGCGCGGGGGAGCAGGATTCGACGACCTCGTCGCGGCTCGATCGGGTCGAGCAGACATTGGTGCACCTTCAGCAGATCCTTATGAGGATGGAGCAGAATCAACAAGCTCACCCTCCTCGAGGCAAGGGCTCGACTCGCCAAGTAGAAGAAACACAAGGTAATCAGGGTGATACAGAAGCTCTCCATCAGCAGCAAGCGCCTCCTGCAGTATCGGCAAGTCACGCCGAAGCGCAGCCGACGATAGTTGGGACTCCCACACCGGCAGTTAACCACGCCGACAACGCTCCTCCCGTGACGCCGGTAGCCGCAGCAGGAAATATGGCTAGGGCCGACCTAGCCGACCACTTTACGGAGGAGTCCACCCCTATCACCATCAGCGAGTCCCCGTTCGATCCTCGGTGGAAGAACGATCTGCGGGAGATGAATCGGAAAATAGAAGCTCTGCAGCTCGGCACCCGCGCCCCATCCGTGGCGACACTTCTCTCCTCCTCGCCGTTCACAGAAGAAATCACATCGGCTTCGGTCCCACCGAAGTTCCAGTTGCCAAAGTTCCGACGCTACAACGGAACAACCAACCCAGTCCACCACCTCGATCATTTTCAGGGCCAGGTGGAAATGATGAATGTGACTGACGCTCTGAAATGCAGGGCCTTCATGTCCACTCTTGATGATGCAGCACTACAATGGTTCAAGACGTTGCCGTCGCGATCGGTCTCTTGCTTCTCGGACCTGGCCCAAAGGTTCCTCGACCACTTCTACAACACGGTGCAGCACTCATTGTGCACCGACGACCTGTGCTGGTTTCTCAAAAGAAAACGAGAGTTTCGAGACTATGCGAAACGCTTTCAGATCGAGGTGATGAAAGTGGTGGACCTGGACTTAAGAACGGCGGTCAACATTCTGACCAGGTGTGCACTGACGGAGCATTTGTGGCGTCGATCGCCAAGAAGCCACCGGTAAGCCTCTCCGACCTCCTCTCTCGGATGCAGAAATACGTCCGCCTGGAATCAACCCTGGGAGCCGCTGGGCGACTGAAGCGGCCGCTGGAGAGGGGAAGCACGAGCTCGATGGCAAGCGAAAAAAGGCCAAGGAGGGAGGAAGCGCGCGGAGACAGGCGCCGAGACTCAGAGGACCGACGAATGTCTGACCGACGACCCGACGAATATCGTCGCGCAAGGGATCTCCCCCGGTTCGGGAGGCCACCGTCAGAAATCCTCCCCGTCATCAAGAAGCTACCAGAGTTCAGGCGACCGGAACCCATCACAAGGCCTCCATCGGGACGAGGGGCCGAGCTATACTGTGAGTACCATAAAGGTTTCGGTCACCTAACAGACCAATGCAGGAGCCTGAAGATGGAGATATCGGAGATGTTGCGCCGAGGGATAATCGGAAAAGACGTCGTCGACGGCAAACCAAAAGACCGCGATCAAGACGGGGATCGCGAGCGCGAGGGGAAAGGCGCCGTCCTGGTCCTCGCCGGCGGATCTGCGGGTGGCGGCGACAGCAGCAGGAAGAGGAAGGCGTACGCGTCAGCCGTCGTCCTCGGGATTCACCAGCCCAACCTGGAGCCAATCACCTTTTCTGCCGACGACGCAGTGGGGCTAAACTTCCCTCACGACGACGCGCTGGTCATCCATGCCGACATCGACGGATACACCGTGCATCGCATCCTCATCGACAACGGAGCAGCGCCAGATGTCCTCTTCTACGACTGCTTCCTGAAGATGACGAACCTGAGCACGGAGCTCAAACCGGTTGCCACACCTCTGTTTGGGTTCAGCGGAACTCCGGTCACCGCCGAGGGTCCATCCGGCTCAGAGTAACACTGGGTGCCCGTCCTCGGCATGTAACAGTTGAGGTCGACTTCTTGATTGTGAAAGTAAAGTCGGCCTACAACGCGATTTTTGGGCGCGGTCTGCTCGGAAAGCTCGGAGGGGTCCCGTCAACATACCACCAGAAGCTGAAATTTCCAACTCCAAGCGGGGTGGGCGAAGTTGTCGGGAGTCAGGCCGAGGCGCGCCTATGTTATGTTAACTCTATTAAAGCTAAAGAACCAGCTATTCCTGAGTACGTACCTGCTGTGAATGACGCCCCAAAACACGAGCCAGTAGAACTAACCAAGCAAATAAAAATCGAGAGCGGACTTCTAATCATCGGGACCGAACTCAAAGAGTTGGAGGATGACCTCACCACATTCCTCGGCCAGAGTGGCAACGTTTTCGCTTGGTCTGACGACGATCTTCGGGAATAGACCCAAGCATTATCCAGCACCACTTGAACGTGGACCCCGAGGCCCGACCTATCCGGCAAAAGAAGAGGCCCCTGTCAGCCGAACGACAGGAAGTGGTTGAAAACCAGTTGACAAAATATTTGCATGCAGGTACCGTTAGGAATTCATTCTATCCAACCTGGGTCGCCAACGTCGTCCTAGTACGAAAGGCAAATAGCAAATGGCGAATGTGTGTGGACTTCACCAACCTAAACAAAGCCTGCCCAAAAGACAGCTTCCCCCTGCCGCGGATCGACCAGCTGGTCGACTCAACTGCCGGACACGAGCTCTTAAGCTTCCTCGACGCATATTCAGGCTATCACCAAATAAGAATGGCCCCAGAAGACGAAGAAAAGACATCTTTCACCACTGAGAGAGGTTTGTATTGCTTTACCCGTATGCCGTTCGGATTGAAGAATGCAGGAGCAACATACCAAAGATTGGTCAACAAAATGTTCGAGAAACAGATTGGCAAGACCATGGAGATATACATCGATGACATGCTGGTAAAAAGCCGACGAGCCGAGGACCACGTCAAAGACCTAGCCGAAGCTTTCGAAGTATTGAAGCTCCACGGGATGAAGCTGAACCCCGAGAAGTGTGTCTTCGGCGTCCGAGCAGGGAAATTCCTAGGGTATCTCGTCTCACAACGAGGCATTGACGTCAACCCCGACAAAGTCCAAGCCATCCTCGACATGACGGCTCCGAGGACAGTCAAAGAGGTACAGAGACTTAATGGCAGGATAACTGCTCTTAGTAGGTTCATGTCCAGGTCGGCGGAACGTTGCCGACCTTTCTTCGAGATACTGCGGAAGGGTCGCTTCGAGTGGACCGAGGAATGCCAAGGGGCCTTCGACGAACTGAAGGAACACCTAGCGAACGTCCCGACGTTAAGCAAGCCATGCGACAACGAAGAACTGCTGTTGTACCTATCTGCGACGGACTATTCCATCAGCTCGGTGCTCGTCCGAGAAGAAGATCGAGTCCACCTCCCGGTGTACTATACGAGTAAGGCGCTACGAGGAGCCGAACAGCGCTACACCAGCCTTGAGAAGCTCGGTTACGCTCTCATCATGGCAGCCCGACGACTACGCCCGTATTTTCAAGCACACAAGATCGTTGTCCTCACCGACGCTCCGCTCCGACCAATTTTCGAGCGACCCGAGTCCTCGGGGAGGTTGGCGAGGTGGGCCGTCGAGCTCGGCGAATTCGATATCGAGTTCAGGCCCCGGGTCGCCATCAAAGCCCAGGCCCTCGCGGATTTTATTTCCGAAGGCACCGCCCGGGCAGCGATGGACGAAGAACCCAACGAGAGTTGGAAAATTTTCGTCGACGGTGCCTCAAATTCCAATGGAGGCGGTGCAGGCGTAGTAATGCGCTCTCCCGAGGGCCTCGACTTAAGGTACGCAGTTCGTTTCGGTTTCGAAGCATCTAACAATGTGGCAGAGTATGAAGCGGTGGTGTCGGGGTTGAAAATGGCAAAAACCCTTGGAGCAAAGAGGATACGCATTCACAGCGACTCCCAGCTGGTCGTCGGCCAAGTGTCCCAGATGTTCGAAGCGAAGGAGGCAAAGCTCGCCTTGTACAAAGCCGAGGTGCTAAGGATGATGGCAGAATTCGACTCAGCGGAGCTCATAAAGATACCAAGGTCCGAGAATGAACAAGCCGACGAGTTATCGAAGATAGCGTCGTCGGCACTAGAGTCGCCCCCATCACTGTTGATAGAAGAGTTGACGATTTCAACCATAGCGGCCAGAGATTTGATGATCGTCGACATAGGGACGACGTGGATGACCCCGTTAATAAATTTCCTCAGGGACAACGTGGTGCCGGAGGACAAAGACGAGGCCGAGAAGACAAGGAGACGATCGGCCAAGTTCTTCATCCTCGGCAACAATTTATATCGAAAGGGATTTAGCTATCCATACCTCTTATGTGTAGATCCCGCTGAAGCCGAAAAATCATCGACGAAATACACGAAGGTACGTGCGGTTCCCATGCAGGCCCCAGATCCTTGGTAAGGAGAATAACACGACAAGGGTATTGGTGGCCGACGATGCTTAAAGACGCCGAAAAGTATGTCAGAAGCTGCCGACAATGCCAACTATTCGGCAGAATCGACCGACGACCCCCGTCAGAGCTCACCAGCATAAACTCCCCGTGGCCATTCGCGCAATGGGGAATGGACATCCTTGGACCATTCCCCCAGCAACCGGCCAAAGGAGGTTCATTATCGTCGGAGTGGACTATTTCACTAAATGGGTCGAAGCCGAGCCCCTGGCCAAAATCACTGACACCAACGCTTGGGGCTTCGTATGGAAGAACATCATCTGCAGGTTCGGCCTACCACGAACGATCATCACCGACAACGGGAAACAATTTGACAACATCAAATTCCGTAGGAATTGCGACGCACTCGGGATCGAGCATAGGTTCTCCTCAGTGGCTCACCCTCAATCCAACGGGATGGCCGAGGTCACCAACCGGACGATCTTGGACGGGCTAAAGAAGAGAATAACAAGCCACAAGGGAGCTTGGGCCGACCAGCTTCTACACGTGCTTTGGGCATACCGGACGACCCCAAGGGAGGCCACTCGTGAGTCGCCTTTCGCGTTGGCCTTCGGGATGGAGGCCGTGTCGCCTGTAGAAATGCTCGTCCCTTCAGTGAGAGTTCTCGGATTCGACGAAGAAAGTAACAACCGATCCCTACGCGCCGAGCTCGACCTCATAGACGAGAGGCGGGGGAGGGCCTCTACGAGGATGGAGGTTTACCAAAGAAGAATCAAGAAAAGCTTCGACCAAAAAGTCAAGCCACGGCGCTTCGGCGTGGGAAGCCTCGTCCTGAGAAAACTCGCCGTCTCCGAACCAAAGTCAGCTGTCGGAAAGTTATCGCCGAATTGGGAAGGACCTTACAAAGTCATCGATGATCTCGGACAAGGTGCGTATCGACTATCAGACCTCGACGGGACGGCCCTGCCGAGGACATGGAATGCCGAGCATTTACGACGATATTTCCCATAACGAGGTCGCTTCGGCACTCTAAACGAGGTCGCTTCGACACAACGACGAGGTCGCTCGGCGCTCGGACGACGAGGTCACTTCGGCACTCTCTAAACGTAAGCCCGAGGTCCCTTCGGCACTCTCTAAACGTAAGCCCGAGGTCTCTTCGGCACTCTCTAAGCTTAAGCCCGAGGTCTCTTCGGCACTCTATAAGCGTAAGCCGAGGCCTCTTGGCACTCATCAAGTACGAGGTCGCCTCGGCACTCTTGCAATGCGAGGTCGCTTAGGCACTCGCTAACGTAGTCGTTTGGGCCCTCTCACCGACGAGGCAATTCTGAGCACACATGTCGACAAGTTCATTTGTACAATCGCAAACAATGGGATAGACAGTCGTCGGCTAGAAACTAAAAGAATACCGTGTATTCTCACTGACGAGGATTACAGTGTACATAAGGAAAGGCAACTATTCCTCATTCAAAACGGCCTCAGCTGCCTGGTCGAGGGAACGATCAATGGCCGACTCCATGGCCTCGTCCACGACAGCGGCGAACTCCTTGCCTCCCCCCTCTGCGACCTGGTTGTCGCCGTCGCCGTCTCCAGCAAGAGTCGCTCCCGACAAATCGAGGTCGGGATACAACCCCTTAACCTTGGCAAGGCAGTCGTCATATCCACCCTGGAAGAGGTCGGCGATCTCATCCTGAAGCTCGTCGGAGTTGCGGTACTCCTCTATCGCCTTCTCCCTCTCCTCAGCAACGAGACGTGAAAAGTTGTTCTTCGTCTCCTCGTGGGCCGCAATCTCGTCGTATTGCGCCTTCTTCACAGCTTCAAGGGCCGCCTGGAGGGCGCCCTCCCTCTTCTTTGCCTCCTCCTCCAGGTGGAGACTACGGGCCTTCTCGGCGGCCACAAGCTCCTCAGCCTCGGCGATGCGTTTGTCGCAGGCCAGCCTCTTCACCTCAGCTCGGTGCACGAACGCATCGAACGCGGCCAGCTGGCTCAGCATACCATGATAGAATTCATGCACGAGCCGACGTGCAGGGCGGCCGAGCGTTTCAGCCTTAACCTCGGGCGGCAAGGCTTGTCGGCCCCACTCGACGGGTCCAAGGAGAAGCGAGCCTGAGGCGGAACTGAGGCGTCGGGTGCCGTACCCGACGACGCTGGAGCTGGGCGCTTCTTCGGTCTTTCTTCGGTCGACGGGACGGCTCCCGAGCTCTGACCAGGCGTCGGCGCCGGTGGTGGCACGGCCTCGGCATCGCGGTGGCGTTTCTCGGCACGAGAAGCCATCTTCTTCCCCCTTGACTGAGCTCGGCTCTTGGCCTGATCCACGAGCGACGGCCCCTTTCGCGACGAGGGAGCAGAGCCAACCTTGTCGGCCATAGCTGCAAACACGCGACCGTTAGCTAAGGAAGCCGAGGATGGAGTAAAAAATACGACTATGAGGCTGGCAACCTTGCGTGCCCTCTTCGATCATCTGGAATAGCTCGTCCGAGATATCGATCAGGTTGGGGAGCACCACCTCCTTCAAACACTTAAGGTCGTAGAGCTCGGACGAAGTCAGCCTCGGCGGTCCAAAAGCTTTGCTCCGGACGTCAACGGCCGACCACTTGGTTGGGAACGGCCAACCCGAGGAACTATAAACAAAAACAAAGTTCCTCTTCCAGCCGTGAAGCGAGGAAGGGAGTTTCCCGAGAATATGCCGACCATTCCTCGCCGCGAAGTAGAACCAGTCTCCGAACGGTTTGATAGAGAACAGGTATAGAAAAAGGCGCGAGGTCGGAGGGACCCCTGCCGAATAGCACAAGGATAGAAAGCCGACGATTACTCGCCAGGCGTTCGGAGCCAACTGGGAAGGAGCCACCCCGAGCTCCAAGAGAAGAAAGATAACGAAGGGGTGGAAGGGGAAATAGAGGCCAGCCCGGACCGCCTCAGTGTAAACCGAGAACCCCCCGTCCAAAACATAATGAGCCCTAAAATCCCTGTTAGCGCACACGAAGGCGTCGGCAGGGAGAACGAATCTAGGGTGCTTCCGTAGCCACTTGAAGGTCCCAGGGGAGGTCTCACAGCGGGCTTCGGCCACGTTGTCGGCTCGACGGCGTGCACCGGAGGTATGGGCCGAGGGTTCCTTAGGAACATAGGTCCCGTGGACTAGTTCAAGAACAAAGGAATCGTCAACGGGCCCCCAGATCTGGGTTTCTACAGACACCGACCCCTCCCCAAGGCTTTCAGAAGCGGGGGCGGGAGCGTCGACGGAAACATGGGGATCCCTAGATTGTGCGGACGACGAGGAGGAGGAAGCCTCAGGAGAGGTGGAGGAAGAGGAAAGGCTCATCGTTTACCTCGAAAGGGAGCAAGCGAGGACCGTCGATCGACTTCGTACGAGGACACAATCGTCGGATCGTCGGCAGACGTCGGGATGGCAAGGGTCGAAAGGCGCGCGCGCGAGGCAAAGGAGCGTCTATTTCGTATCGAACCTCAGCTATTTATAGCACCATGATGCCAATGCGATCGGACGGCCCAGAAATCCTGCGCATCCAGGATTCCACCACGTGTCGGAAGCCCGACGGCCAGGAGACGTTCACCCGGATCCGCGGCGTGCGCCCCGAAACCGTGCGGCGTCATCATGGTGCAGAGTTCAGAGGGGAGTACCTGACAAGCCGTCATCAGAAGTACCGTCATTATGACAAGACCACGACCCTCATCATGATCGTGGCAGAACGCCCCCAAATTCAGCGCGCGGAATGCGAGGCGGTGCCTAACGCCCGTACGAATTCCTGAGAATAATAAATGGCTTCTCTTCGATCCGAGGACTCGCCTCGAAAAGAACCCAGGGGACTAGTGATACGGTCGTCGTCAGCCGACAAATTGGGTCGACGAGATCAAGGATCGGCCATACCGACGAGCCGACAGTTAAATAAGGATCGGCCATACCGACGAGCCGACAAATTGTCGGAAGTCGTCGGCGCAGGTTAGTCCATCGCCGCCGAGAACTAATTCAAATAAGCACTAAGTCCGGGCATCCCCAGCCGGCGCCAGGTCACGCTTACCCTAGGTACAGACGAGCCCGTAAATCACGACCCCCAGCTGGCCCATACCCGCTTTAGGCAAGCGGCTGTCAAGGCAGGACTCTCCCTGTCCAGCTGGCGAGGGTTCCCTGATTAGCGCCCTCGCCTCACGGAGGCTCGTCCATCACCTTCCTTTTCTATCCAAAGGACCAGGCCCTTATAAAAAGGACAGAGACCCACAAGGAAAAGGTACGCTATTCGTAGCACAAACTCTCTCTCTCTCTCTCTCTCTCTCTCTCTCTCTCTCTCTCTCTCTCTTTACGACTTTCTAACTTGATCGTCGGAGTGTCCGACCACCGAGGAGTCTCGGTGGTTCTTTGCAGGTTGAACTCTCTCCTCTGACGGCTGCGCGGCGCGACCAATCCCTGGGGCCCACCCTGCTTGGCTCCGGCCGACGATCCTTGCTGATTTTCTCATCAACAAATAGATAGGTTTCTACTGCATTAATTAAGAACTTCGGTTGAGTCCGAATCGATCATGCATGAAGTACATCATAAATAAGAGAACGAAATATAGATGAATCGATCATGCATGAAGTATATCATATATAAATATATAATATGTATACAAATATGTTAGATAATGAGGTCGTAAGAGGGATCCATGCCAATCAGCGTATATACGTAATCAACATGACCACTGTTACTGTTATAGTAACATAGCTCGGCTCCAGCCGAGGTGACCGTTGAGGCGCTTCTCGTCGTACGGAGCCGAGACGACCAAGCCGATGAATCCTTTTGAGGCGCGCTTGGCCGACGTGCGAAGTTGCTCCCGACCTTCCGACCTGACCTGCAAAGCCCGCCGAGTGGGCTCGGCGGGGAGACACTCCGACGCTCAAGTCAGTCGCTAGCCGAGCAGAATGGCGTAGCATGGGGGAGAACAGCGTACCTTGGCCTGTGGAGTGTCTACCCTTTATATAGTGTTAGGACACGTACGTGTGAGCTGGACGAGCCGCCAATCTCGCTGGGGAGTTACCGAGATTCCCGCCGGATTGGGTGCCGTTACTTCTCCTGAGTTGCAATGATCGTGGTTGCCACCTATAGGCATGATCGCAGAGATCGTGGCCTTAATGACCGTGACTTGCAGTTCCGTGATCCTCGGCCCTTGCCTCATTCGCCTGTTGACCCTGTCTGGGCTGTGATGGGGCACATGAGAGGGCCGAGCTCCAGGTTGGCGCGACCCGAGCTTCGATGACCCGAGGTATAAGAATGTGAGCTCTCACTTGTTGGATTTTAAAGACTGCCTAGACCGAGCTGTAGACAAGCCCGCCTGGGCCGAGCTGTAGACAGGCCCGCCTGGGCCGAGCTATAGACACTCGAGTCGTAAAGACCAGAGTTGTAGCTGACGTACTAGGTGAGGCCGTAGGTAAGATGTCGGCCAATGGCCTTAATGAGGTCGGTTGACCCGAGGTCCGACCCGACGGGAATACACTGATTAGTTCGGACGCCGCCACTCTCGTGGACTTTGTCGATCCAAACTAGTTCTCATCGGACGTGAGGTTCATGCCAATTAGACAAAGCTGCTGGATGTCGGAATATCCTCAGATGTGGTCGGCTATACTTAGAGTTTAGCTGACCTACCTAGAAACCCCCGTAACACTGGCCCCCTAGGTTCAGGTCGGACCGTGATAGCGGGCCGAGGTGAAGCTAAATCTTCCTGCTGGGAGCACGTGCCTTGCCACGTGGCTTGGCTGACACACGTGGCCTGTCGGGACGTCATGTCTCTATGGTCAGAAGCCGCCCTACCCTGGGGGCGCGTCACCTGTCAGTTGCCGAAACGTCGTGTCGCTTGGCGAGCCTCCGAATGTCGCTTTGTCTGGCGCGCCGCCCTGCGACGTTTCGTACCACACAGTAATCATTTCGCCACTTCGAGTCTCGAGCGTCATCATGGCGACCCTTATTGCTTGTGTGGATCAGGATCCTAGTGATCGGTTTTGTCGGCCAGTCCACTGACGACACGTGGGTACATCTCGATCGCTGTCTTGGAGGTGAGTTCTCCACCGATAGATTCGATTGACCCCCCATGCCAGCCCTATAAATATGGGGGTCTGCTGCCGAATGATCGCCCTTGCTCTCGCGCGCGAGCATCTACCAGGCGACCTGTCGACGTTCCGACGAGGGTTGCGCCGACGTTCGTTGCCCGAGCTACTACTATTTCCGATCTTCGCTTGCTTCCTTAAGAGGTAAGCGATGTCTTCAAGTTCCGCGTCTTCCTCCTCTGGTCCTCATCTTCGAGAGGGATCGTCGTCTGGAGGTTCTCCTTTCGAGAACTCTTCCTCTATAGCAGGGGCGGTCTCCTCTAGGGGAACGTCTCACTCTCCTCGGCCTGACGGCGAGCCGTCAGACCATTCCGACGATTGCTTCATTGTTGATCCCGGGACCTATGTTCCCAAGGAACCTTCTTCTCACACTTCTGGGGCTCGCCGTCCGACCGACAATGTTGCCGACGCTCAGTGTGAAACCACCGACGAGACCCTCCAATGGATGAGATCTCATCCTGGTCTTGTATTTCCAGAAGGTTACTCCATGTATCGTTCAAGTCAGCTCCGTGCTCACTACGTGGCCGAGGGCGGGGTTTGTATTTACGCTGAGGCTGTCCGAGCTGGCTTCCGCCTCCCTTTGCACCCTTTAGTTATCTTTCTCCTCTTCAAGCTGGAAGTCGCTCCGTCGCAACTGACCCCCAACTCATGAAGGTCGGTTGTCGGCTTCCTGGCGGTCTGTGCCTTGGCTAAGGTCCTTCCGACCACACGCCTTTTCTTTTATTGCTTCTCGGTCAAAGCTTTCGGGGACTGGCTGTATTTTGCAGCTCGGTCCGGCCGACAAATCCTTGGTCTAATGTCTTCTTCTGTTCACAACTAGAAGAGGCAGTTTGTTTTTGTTCATAGCCCGTCGGGGTGGCCATTTCCGACCACCTGGACGGCAGTGAATGTTCACCAAAAAGCCTTCCGAGCTCAAAACCTCATCGAATCCGAGCTCGCGGAGTTTGACTCTCTACAAGTGCTGGATCCACCCGACCTGTTTCAACTTGACAGGTTGTTCAAATTGATCGCCAAGGCCGACCAAGGTCATTCTCCTTTCCGACGTTATCTCTTCGTGATTTGCGAGTGAAAGCTAACTTTGCCTCTTACAGTGATGGCCGACAGGGGCAAGTCGTCGGCTGTTCCCGATGTTGGCCGCAGGCGCAATACCTCGCTCGCCGACCGAGCAACGGAAAGATTTGCGAGGCGTGGTAAAAAGAGCACCACGAGGTCACCGAAGCATCCGAGGGAGGAAACCGAGGATGCAGGTCGGGGGACGAAATGTCGGTCGTCGGATCTTCGTCCGACATCACCTCAGGGATGAGACGAGCTGCCGGAGCGACCGTCTGCAGACCAACATGTCGCAAGCCCTCAACGGCCTTCGGTGCGCATGGGGCTCAATGCCACTGAATGGGCTCGTCGGGCGACCCCGGTGGAAAAGTTGGCTCAGTCTTCGGCCAAAAGAACCAACGAGGTCGTGGAAGAATTCTTCGATTCCGTGTAGACTCAACTGGGCCTGGTCAGGGCCTTGTTCAGGAAGGCCGAGAAGGCTCAGGCGGCAGCCGACCAACGGGTCCTTGAGGCTGCAAGCAAGACTAAAGAGGCCGAGAAGAGAGCGAAAGCTGCCGAGAATCTCCTGGCCGAGGAGCGGCTGAAGGTGAAGATAGCCGAGGATGAGGTTGCTCGGGTAACCAAGGCAGCTAAGGATCTCAAAGAGACTCTTCGCGCGAAGGAAGAGTTGTTCGAAATGGCCAGGGCTCGGAGCTCGAGGCTGGCTGAGGAGGAGCGCGAAAGGATTATTGTAGATTACCGCGACTCCGAGGAGCTGAACGAAGAGGATGACCAGCTCTTCGAGGCGGGATACGATCATTGCATCAAGTGCATCCGAGAACTGCGTCCCGAATATGATCTGTCGGTTTTGGAAGATGCTGCGGGCGAGGACGCTGGAGATGCTCCTGACCAAGCCGAAGTCGCCGACGAGGCGCAGGCTACTACGGCCGAGGCGGTGCTTGGTGCTGATGAGGCTGCCGCGACCATTGCTCCCGATCAGGCTACTACTGCCGAGACTCTGGTCGTTGCGTCTGACGACATCGTATTTGACTAAATGTCTCGTGATTGTACATGGCGGTCAGCCACTCAATGTACCTTATCGTTAGTTAATAGAAACTTCCAACTCTTTTGTCTTTGCTCCTTTGTTGTTGTTCGGCTCTAGCTATTCATTACGTCGGACGCTGCATCGGTCTCTGGTGATTGCCGAAACGTTTCTGTTCATGTCGCGTAGGTTCGCTACATATTATGAACCCTTCTTTCAATACACATCGAACGTTGTCTCTGCTTCTGATGAATGCCTAAGCGACCTCTGCGTGTGCCGAAGCGACCACGTCTTCTGATTACGTCGGACGTCGTCTCTAAGTTATTGATGAGTGCCTAAGTGACCTCGTCCAACGAACATGACGTTCATGCCTATGTATGCCGAGGGGACCTTGTTTAGGTAGATCGGAGTACCGACACGACCTCTCGTGAGCTCGGATATGGTCTTCTTGGTTCCTGGGGAGTGCCGGAGCGACCTCGCCTAGAATCACGTTGTTCATATTCGTGTATGGAAGTGATTTCGCACAAGAGTCCGGACGGATTTGTAGGCTGATGCGACCGCACCTTCGAGAACTCGGACTTGCCGTAGCGACCATGGATGAGCTACGACGCGTACGTGGGTTGAAGCGACTGCGCCTTCAAGAGCTCGGAGTGTCGAAGCGACCTCGGACGAGCTGTGATATACGCGTGTCGAAGCGACCGTGCCTTCAAAAGCTCGGAGTGCCGAAGCGACCTCGGACGAGCTGCGATATTCGCGTGCCGAAGCGACCGCGCCTTCAAGAGCTCGGAGTGCCGAAGCGACCTCGGACGAGCTGTGATATACGCGTGCCGAAGCGACCACGCCTTCAAGAGCTCGGAGTGCCGAAGCGACCTCGGATGAGCTGCGATGTACGCGTGCCGAAGCGACTGCGCCTTCAAGAGTCGGAGTGCCAAAGCGACCTCGGACGAGCTGCGATATACGCGTGCCGAAGCGACCGCGCCTTCAAGAGCTCGGAGTGCCGAAGCGACCTCGGACGAGCTGCGATGTACACGTGGCAAAGCGACCGCGCCTTCAAGAGCTCGGAGTGCCGAAGCGACCTCGGACGAGCTGCGATGTACACGTGGCAAAGCGACCGCGCCTTCAAGAGCTCGGAGTGCCGAAGCGACCTCGGACGAGCTGCGATATACGCGTACCGAAGCGACCGCGCCTTCAAGAGCTCGGAGTGCCGAAGCGCCCTCGGACGAGCTGCGATGTACGCGTGCCGAAGCGACCGCGCCTTCAAGAGCTCAGAGTGCCGAAGCGACCTCGGACGAGCTGCGATATACACGTACCGAAGCGACCGCGCCTTCAAGAGCTCAGAGTGCCGAAGCGACCTCGGACGAGCTGCGATGTACGCGTGACGAAGCGACCTCAGACGAGCTGCGATGTACGCGTGCCAAAGTGACCGCACCTTCAAGAGCTCGGAGTGCCGAAGCGACCTCGGACGAGCTGCGATATACGCGTGCTGAAGCGACCGCGCCTTCAAGAGCTCGGAGTGCCGAAGCGACCTCGGACGAGCTGCGATGTACGCGTGCCGAAGCGACCGCGCCTTCAAGAGCTCAGAGTGCTGAAGCGACCTCGGACGAGCTGCAATATACGTGTGCCGAAGTGACCGCGTCTTCAAGAGCTCGGAGTGCCGAAGCAACCTCGGACGAGCTGTGATGTACGCATGCCGAAGAGACCGCGCCTTCAAGAGCTCGGAGTGCCGAAGCGACCTCGGACGAGCTGCGATGTACGTGTGCCGAAGCGACCGCGCCTTCAAGAGCTCGGAGTGCTGATGCGACCTCAGACGAGCTGCGATATACGCGTGCCGAAGCGACCGCGCCTTCAAGAGCTCGGAGTGCCGAAGCGACCTCGGACGAGCTGCGATGTACGCGTGCCGAAGCGACCGTGCCTTCAAGAGCTTGGAGTGCCGAAGCGACCTCGGACGAGCTGCGATGTACACGTGCCGAAGTGACTGCGCCTTCATTTTATCGCATGTCGGTTTCTTGGTTTCTGGATAGCCGAGGCGATCTTGTCGAGAACCTACTTGCTGAGAAAATGTCACGAGAAGACCTTCTAGAAACCCAGGGAATGGATTGACAGATACCTCATCGCCCTCATGACTGAGGACATTAAGCGTGTGATCATAGCCTCCTGTTTAGAGGGCTTGGGCTTCCCAAATCGGAGATGACTGTTGATAAGAACTGCAGGATTACCACGAACTCTGGAACTCGTCGGCTCACGAGCCGACCTCGAATGAATCTTGAGGCTTCACGATACTTGAGACGAGCCGGGCCCCCGAGCCGACCTCAGGCATAGGGGCTTACGATCTCTCGGTCGGCCCCCTTGCCGCTTGTGCCAGGTCTCGACCGCCTCGGAGATTGCGATAAATGCTCGAGGGGCTATTTCGTTGTCTATGCTTGGAGGAGTTCTGTTGAGAATAAGAAAGGGGAAACCGCACTGACCTTTGGTAACGGTTCCCACAGACGGCGCCAATGTTACTGTTATAGTAACATAGCTCGGCTCCAGCCGAGGTGACCGTTGAGGCGCTTCTCGTCGTACGGAGCCGAGATGACCAAGCCGATGAATCCTTTTGAGGCGCTCTTGGCCGACATGCGAAGCTGGTCCCGACCTTCCGACCTGACCTGCAAAGCCCGCCGAGTGGGCTCGGCGGGGAGACACTCTGACGCTCAAGTCAGTCGCTAGCCGAGCAGAATGGCGTAGCATGGGGGAGAACAACGTACATTGGCCTGTGGAGTGTCTACCCTTTATATAGTGTTAGGACACGTACGTGTGAGCTGGACGAGCCGCCAATCTCGCTGGGGAGTTACCGAGATTCCTGTCGGATTGGGTGCCGTTACTTCTCCTGACTTGCGATGATTGTGGTTGCCACCTGTAAGCATGATCGCAGAGATCGTGGCCTTAATGACCGTGACTTGCGGTTCCGTGATCCTCGGCCCTTGCCTCATTCGCCTGTTGACCCTGTCTGGGCTGTGATGGGGCACATGAGAGGGCCGAGCTCCAGGTCGACACGACCCGAGCTTTGATGACCCGAGGTACAAGAATGTGAGCTCTCGCTTGTTGGATTTGCAAGAATGCCTGGACCGAGCTGAAGACAGGCCCGCCTGGGCCGAGTTGTAGATAGGCCCGCCTGGGCCGAGCTGTAGACACCCGAGTCATAAAGACTAGAGCTGTAGTTGACGTACTAGGTGAGACCGTAGGTAAGATGTCGGCCAATGGCCTTAATGAGGTCGGTTGATCCGAGGTCCGACCCGACGGGAATACCCTGATTAGTTCGAACGTCGCCACTCTCGTCGACTCTGTCGATCCAAACTAGTTCTCATCGGACGTGAGGTTCATGCCAATTAGCCAAAACTGCTGGACGTCGGAATATCCTCAGATGTGGTCGGCTATACTTAGAGTTTAGCCGACCTACCTAGAAACCCCCGTAACAACCACATCAGGTAATAACTTGCCCTCAGTACAGATCGGGGATTGCTAGCCCGGCCGCTGAAGAAGATGAGCGATCAAATTAACAGCATCGGCCGGGTACTCGATCTGATCAGCAGAAGAACTAATTAATGACGATGCACGTATGCACCCATACGGGGAAGGAAGAGATGAAACATGTATTACATGCAACAACCCTGGCTAGCTACGTATATATGAACAGCCTCAAGCCTCACTTATTTTAGGTAGATGGAATGGATAATTTGCATTCAAGTCAATCAGAGATTTGGGTCGCCGAGGTACAGTACTATATCATGTGATATTTATGTATGAGAGAGACCGATGGCAGGCTTTTCCAAACTAAATCTTAGGTCCTAGGACTGTAAATATTGGGCATGCATGACAAATGAGCTGAGATCGACCTCATGCGGTTTTTATATATGGTTTTCTTAATTCCCTGTTATTATTAATGGTCCATCTCAACACAGTTCTCCGACAATTCACGTGAGAAGATTTAATAATTGACGTGAAGGGACCAACTGCTACCATTAATTCGGCCATTATACATATTCCTCACCTAAACAGGAGGCAACCCTAAATTTTTATGGGATCGATCTGTTATACTCGAAATCAGTTCCCAAATGGTGATTAAGATTTGTCATCTACTTACGGTATAGGGTTCTGCGAGGACATCATATATATTCACAACTCTCCAATATCGCTGTCCAAGCCATGTGTGCACTCAACTAGCTATAGCTAGCTAGAAAGCATCTAGAAAAGGGCCCTCGACATGTATGTGGGAAGGATCCTAGAAAAAAACTGTTGCCTCACATATATATTCTATTCTTTACTTCAACATTGGATTAGCGTTAGAAACTAATTATTCATCTTCCAAGCTGTTCAAAGAAGAAAGGCTACTGCATGTCCCCCCCCGGCTCGATCGTACGTTGAGATGTGGGCCCATGGGATTAAAGATGTAGGCCTCGGCATCTATATATTCTGCACTACCCATATGGCACCCTTTTACCTATATAAAGCGATCTAGACTTGGAAAACTCCCAATTGCACCTGCTTCCAAGTGTGCACCCTCCACCCTTCTCTCTCTCTCCACCGTTCTCTAAAGAGAGAGAGAGAGAAAGAGACATGTTGCCCCTGTACCAGAGCTGGGAGAGCTCCAACGATGGAGGACAACAGAGCAAGAAGCTCCTCATGTGGGCATGCAAAGTAACCCTAGTCCTGGTGTTCTTAACCAGCGCAGCCTCCGCCACAGCCACGAAGCCAGTGGGTCGAGACAAGCCTGAAGCCAAGGGTGTCGTCGCCAGGCCCACGGCCGCCGTCGCCACCGACAGCACGGTGGTCGCCGCCTGCAAGGACACACTGTATCCCGCCGCCTGCGAATCGGCATTGGCCTCCGTCGCCGGCACGAAGTCGGCGAAGTCGTCGAAGAAGCTCTTCGATGTGTCGGTGGAATTCGCCATGGCGAAGGCGCACGCAGCCCGGTCCCTCGCCTACAACCTGACTTTCCCGCGGAAAGGCAACTCCGGACCGTACCCTCCCACCGGCACCTACGACTGCGTCGAGCTTCTCGATACGACTCTGTCGCTGCTCGGCGACGTGCTCGGCGGCGGCGGCGGCGGGAAGCAACCGAAGCAGGAAGACGCAAAGACGTGGCTCAGTGCCGCTCTGACGAACCTGGTGAGTTGAGTGGGTCAAATGGGATGTTAATTTTGAGAAAACACCTCCATGCGTGGGATTTTGTATATGTATCATGGTTAGAATAAAACTCTGTCTTTTTTTTTTTGATCAAAAAATAAAACTCTTTCTGTTAAAATACTAAATATATATATATTGCGCATATATATAGTATATATGATCATATAAAGCTTAAGATGCTCGACATTTACTCATGCAAATTAATCCATACAAAACAACCTTACAGTACGAACATATATTAACTCGTCCTTACACTATACTCTTCATGGATCTTGTTTATTTAACTAGAACAATTTATTTATTCACCCTTTATAATTTATGAAATGTTTTTATGTCCCCCCCACCCTGATTAATTAAAACAAAAAAATTCCATTTAGCTTCGCTCGCCATTAATATTGCAGGTGACCTGCTCGGATAGCCTTAAGAGCAGGCCCCGGCGGCCGGGGAGGCGTCCATGCAGTCCGATTCCGAGAGCCTCACCCAGTTCATCAGCAACTCGCTGGCTCTTTGCAAGACCGTCAAGAAGCGGCAGCCGAGGGCCGGCTGGATGACCATCTTCGGCGGCGGCAGCGGTAGTGGCCGGAAGCTGCTGTCAGAAGACGGTTTCCCGTCATGGGTGTCCGCCGGAGACCGGAAGCTCCTGTCGACGCCGAGCGGGGAAATCGTCGCGGACGCGGTGGTGGCCGCGGACGGCAGCGGGACGCACCGGAGCATCACCGAGGCCCTGGCAGCGCTGACGCTGAAGGAGGATGCCGACGGAGAGGGCGGAAGCAGCGGCGGCGGGGGGAGACAGGTGATATATGTGAAGGCGGGGACGTACAAGGAGACCATCAGGGTCCTCAAGGGCCAGAAGAACGTGATGCTGGTCGGCGACGGGAAGGGGAAGTCGGTGATCGTCGGCAGCCGGAATGCCGAGGACGGCTGGACGACGTACCAATCCGCCACCGTGGGTAAGTGAATACTTAATTTATTAATTATTTAGGGTCTGTTGGTTTTGACATAAAGTTAAACTTTTAGGAAACGAATGCATGTAAAATTTTGCTCGATCGGGGATCCTCAAAAGAAGAGGGAGAAGAAAAGGTCGAGGGGGAGAGAGGTTGGTGGAAGAAGTCGAAATAACTAGATTACATATCAAATTAATTAATATATAATGATGTAGCTAGATAACCACCGACGTAATTTAATAACGTCATTAATTTTCTTGGACTTAGCCAGCTAAGAGATTTAAGATATGAGGATGGATGACCCTTCACCTACCCCGATGTCAAATATATGGGTTGATAAATTACAAATTACCTTTCAAAAGTATATATGCTTATCACCAACACTTGAGAGATCATACCTTATCCTTAATTATTTCTAGCTATATATAAAGTACTGTTTGGATAACCATCACTTGGCAAGAGGACCCCGGTTGGGTCGATCGGTTAGAACTCTTGCTTAAAAGCAAGAGGTCCCGAGTTCGATTCATGGGGGGGGATTTACCTGATTTACATGCAATCCTCGAGGTGTGTAAATCCGGGTTTTTCTGGTCAAGTGGGGTAAGGACAATACAGGTATACGGAAAGTAGGAGCTGCCAAGTCCTGACCTTGGAGTTCACGAACACCAATCCTTGAGTCCGCAAAGCCACACGGGACGGGATTTCCTCGTTATCAAAAAAAAAACCATCACTTGGCTTTGTGGGCTCACACCTACGTACACAAAGCACATGCACGTAGGGGAGGCATGTGAACTTGCACTGACAGGCTCTCACCAACGGATAGATAGAGATGCAGCAATTCACATTAGCTCTACATATATATTATCTTTAAGAAAATGTATTGCTCCATGGATAGATAATAGATAGAAAATTAGATATGTAGAAAGATAAACAAATAGAGAGAGAAAGAGATAGAAGATATCCTATATATATATACATATGTGTAGAGATATAGTTTAGTTTCATATTAGATATTTAATGAAAAGTAAGTGTATTTATAAGCAAGATTCATGTATATATTTTCTCTCAAGAAGATTTTTTTTGTCATAAAAATGACAAAATCTAAAATGGGAACAATTGGGGGCAAATCATAAATCTATCAAGTATTCCTTTCAATCTGTAGGCAAATGATCATAACCCAACCATTCGTAAAAAGGAATAATGTACATAACTAAGTTCCCTGACCTATTTAGATTATGAAAAAAATACATATTTTTTTTATTAATAGTTTAATAACCAAAGTCACAGGTAATTCCTGTCTCATGCACCCAATGTCCAACCCACATATATAAAACTGGGGGAGAGATTCTGAAAATATGAGAAGATCATTACAACGTCTGTTCGGAGTCCCTTGTCTTAATTGTCCTATAAGCTATCCAGGGACCCTCCATTACGGATCCTTAATAGCCCGACATTAATTTTTGACGTCAAAAATAAGTGGAAAATGGAAATACAGAGGAAACCAATGAGTTTAATTACGCCATAGATGAGTATGGGGCAGGTAGTAGCTCATATGTTATTGCCAGGGGTAAGACGTTGATTACATCATATGATAGGGATATGTTAACATGTACAACTTTTACAAAAGGTGAATGTGGTTTTGTCTTTTACCACTACGACCAACAAAAACATCCAGTGCTTGCCAGCGTTACCAATTACTTAATAGAGATTTTGGAAAACAAATTCATATGTTAACTAAAAGTTGGGGCAAAAGAACCTTTCAGTGCGCCAAGATTGGCGAGGTCCCAACAAAAAAAGAAAAAGAAAAAAAGACACTGATCAAAAGGAAGGAACCCTAGCTCTTAAAAGCCGAAGTGTCGGTTGAAGTGGGCCGGAAAGGAGCCCAAACCCATGTGCGATGCCGGGGACGCCAACCGACAGAAAAAGAACACTACTGATTCCGATGGGCCGGGCCTCCTTCTTCAAAACTTTTTATTTGTATGGCACCTTTTACATATGTTTAAGATTATAATAATGACATATACAGATGCCTTCCTTAATTAGAGGAGTTAAAAAAACTATCATGATCATGGTTTCCAATATTGCTATAGTGCAGCATGGTTTGCAGCTAGTGACATCGACGATGATGATTGCATGAGGTATTTTGTGCTTCCTCTAGGAACGATAAATATGGTTTTATATATGTTATAGTTTTACATATGTTTATGATATTACGTATGTGTAGAACAAGAGAGCTTGTTTTGAGACATTTATATATGTATAAAATCTAGCAAAAGGAAACTTAGGAAAGAGGACCCTGATTGAGATGTCAACTAATTGATTTGGGGTCCTCAGGCTCCCAATGAATCAGCCATGGTAGACCCTAATTATAAAGGTAAACATCCAACCAGGGAGCGGGGATAGCAAATTAATTGTCTCCATCACTCTTCTAGTTCCTAAACTAAAGAGAGAATATGAGAAAAAGGGACAAGGGCTAGCATATATATAGGAATGTGATATTGATATCTAGAACTAGGTAATGCTTGCTTGAATTGGAAGGCTAAGGAAACCATATAAAAGATGAAGAATTCTTGTCTCCAAAATTTCTTTTCCGACAGAAGAAAAGTAAAAGGGGATATATATATATATTATGGACCAAAAAAAATTACCCCCAAATCTGGTCTTATTAATTCTAATGTGCACAAGTGGGGAAGCAAAATATAAATAGTCTGCAACTTAACATTAATTGTTATCTATTATAAAGAAAAATTAGTAGCTAAAAATAAAGGAGAATGATATGTGTGGTAAGTTCTTACCACTTCAAAGTTTCTTTTGAGAGAGTGAGACAAATGGAGAACACTTTTGACTCAAGCTAGTACTGCACATCACTGTTCTCTCTACAAATTATGACTTGAAATTAGCTAGCAAATAGTGATGTTCACAAAGATCTAAACACAAGAAGGGATTGGTTTAGAGGGTGGGTGTGTGTGGGATGTATACATGCCCGCATGTTCTGGCACGTGCAAACTAACATGCACACACACGTGTGGGTGTGGCATGATTGCTGCAGCTGCGCAGGGGCCTGGTTTCATCGCCCGGGACCTGACCATCATCAACAACTCCGGCCCGTCGAAGCAACAGGCGGTGGCCCTGCGTGTGGGCGCCGACCGCGCCGTCGTCCACCGGTGCTCCATTGAGGGTTACCAGGACACTCTGTATGCCCACGCCAACCGCCAGTTCTACCGCGACTGCGACATTTACGGCACGGTAGACTTCGTCTTCGGCAACGCCGCCGCCGTCTTCCAGAACTGCCACCTCTCCCCGCGCCGCCCCAACTCCGGCCAGAAGAACTCCGTCACTGCCCAGGGTCGCTCCGACCCCAACCAGAACACCGGCTTCTCCATCCAGGGATGCCGGGTTTCCCCTACCGGCGACCTCGCGGCCGTCAAGGGCCGGGTACCCACCTACCTGGGCAGGCCCTGGCACAAGTTCTCGCGAGTTGTGGTCATGCAGACGTACCTGGACGATGCCGTGCACCCGGCGGGGTGGGAGCCGTGGTCCGGTGGGTTCGCCCTTAGCACCCTCTACTACGGCGAGTACGGCAACACCGGCCCCGGGGCCGCCACCGGCGGCAGGGTCCGCTGGCCAGGCGTCCACCCCAAGATGAGCGCGGCGGAAGCGTCCGGATTCACGGTGGGTCAGTTCATCGCCGGCAACTCGTGGCTGCCGTCCACGGGCGTCGACTTCACCGTGGGGCTGTGAAGAACAAAGCTTAACTAAAAATATGTTACTCCGATATGGATCGATCGAACTCTCTACTTATAAATTTGTTCGAATTTTGCATGTCATGTGAGGGACGTGGGGTATTGAGCGTAAGCGCCCCTGTGAATTTTCTTGTGGGTTCTTAAAGATTATTTCTAGCTAGCTAGCTAGCTAATGATCACCTATCACTTATTTATATATATATATATATACTATGGGTCATGTCCTGTGTAATATCAATAATATGAATGATCACTTGTGCATTTCATGTTGGTTTTTTGCTCTACATATATTATTTCCATATATACGTACGTTTTAGACTGTGGGTGGCACCTTGTTAGTACATTATATATAGAAGCCAGGGATTCATATGAGACTGCTATTAATGTTCGCATTATACTGGGTGGAGGTTTGATCAAACTTGAGTATTAATGGGATAGAGAAAAATTTTAAATTGCTCATGTGGCATCATACACATGAACAACTTACTCATATGACACTAAAAAGAGTCCATGTGACATCAAAAAAATAATGTCACATGAGCAATTTATCTAAGTGGATCGCACTTTATGTATTTTGAAAGTGCACAAAGTCTTTCTCTAATAGGATAATAAATCACTCATATTTTGGATCTGCTTTATTCAAACTTGATAATGATCGGACCTAATCTTAAATCTTAATTCGAACACTAATAATTTTAAGGCATTAATGTCTATATATGAACTTGTTTATTAATGGAGTACTCTACGTACGTATACGTACAGAAACAAAAAATTGGATTAAATATGGTGTTAAATATCACCTCATGTACTCAATTGAATTCGTAAATAGGTTATGGCTGAGTACTATTTAATTATGAATGACATTAATTTTAAGTAATGACGATCACATATCGTTAAGGAAATATAATCAATATATTTAATGTTAAATGGAGCTTTGTTCATGAATGCAAACAAGTCGAGTCTTATCAAAAACTTCAAACTCGATCGACTCGCCTTCAAGTTTGATTGTATCGAGGGACTCAATCGTGTCAGCTGTCTCTCCCGTTGAAATGATGAGTCGGATCGAAACTTATTATATCAATATATATATTTTGATCCAAATGATATATTAAAATAATAAATAAATAAAAATAAAAGTAAAGGAATCAGATGATCATCCGTGACTCACCTCTCCTAATGACTTGATACGATATGGCTCGGCAAGGTAAACCCTTCTCACTTTTGACATATATGCAATTGGCGGAGGATTTTGTTTTAAGCATGCCTTAATTATTCTTTCACTAATTACTGAAACGAGTCAAGTTAAATTCTTGTTCATCAGCTAGCTTATTCGTAAGTTCTTCATATATACTTGCCGTCCTAGTGCCTCCATAAACACCTCCTCTAGCTACCTTGTATTGTACACCTCTCCTTTTATATGCATCTCATGTCGGTAAGAAGTGTGGGCCTCCAAGAAAAGGTTACCTGTGTAATGATATCCAATCATATATAGATCTGTACGTAGCCTCTCTCCAAAAATCTCTTGATTTTGGAACCTTGGCTCTGGTTCCCGGCACCTTCGTCGTTAATTAATCTATTTCAATTCCTGATCAGATCAATAACGGGTCCCTGTTAAAATTTTCTGAAGTAATATGCCAACCATTTAATTTGCCCAACGACGCTCCCTCTCTAGCTTTTCAAAATGATCTATATAGATCAGATGTTGGCAAAGAGGGAACCGGGGAAGGACGGACGACGAAGAGATATATATATATATATATATATATATATATATATATATATATACACGATGTATGGGAAGTTTTCAAAATTAAATATTTATATATATAATATTTAAGTAATTAATTTTATGCGACTTATTATCAATTAGTTTTATATTTATTAAGTATAAAGTAATTAGAATAATTAATTTTGAATAACAAATATTCAATTTAAAGCCTTAAAGTGTTTTAGGCACCGTTTGGAATCGATTTTAAAAAATTTCAAAATAAAAAATCTCTGAAAAGACCGATGGTATTCCCAAATCCCAAACGGTGCGGGTCCTCGGCTTCGATGCCCTGTAGAATTCGGAGCGAGGAGTGAGAAAGACTCATACTGCGCTCCTTAGAAAAGCGGGTGTAATTTAGCTTTTAAAAAAAATTTGATCGAGTGGAAAGAGACAGACTCAAGGGTGGCGTTTCAAGAATTTTTTGATTTTATTTTTTTAATCGTACACCTCGCCGTCCGCGCCGCAAAATGTGCATATATACGACGAGATGAAATCACTGCAATAGTACACCTACATACGAAAATGAGCTTTTGAGGATTTTAACTTTACCAAATGCGTTAACAAACAATGCCTTAGCTCTATACCCGTGGAAGATTTTAGTTATGTTTTTTATATATTAATAAACATTTTTTAAAAATGATGAAAGCAAATCATCTAATTAGCTAAATTTATTGTAGCTAAGTAGTTATCATAATATGCACTGTTACTAAAACTGCAAGTTACATAAAATTGATTGATAATAGGTTGCATAAAATTGCATTTTTTTAAAAAAATTGGAGCTGCAAGATTTAGCAAGATTATTTATTAAGATTTACATTCTTAATAGATGTTTGAAGAAGGAAAGATATTTGTGAGTTTTGAAAGAAATTTGAATTTTTCTACTACTGTCACGTGACTACTCAAAATTGAATTTTATTATAAAAAGACTGACGATAATGACAGAATCAATTAACTTCGACAAGTGATCAACAATATTAATATTATTACCCACAACACTTTTTTTTCTATGAGAAATAGTTTTGTAACAGTACCATTTGGGAACATTATTTGGTAACATCATCATTAAAATTGTGCCACATCAGTAACTAAAATAAAAAAATTAAAAACACATCATAAATAATAAGATTGTGGTACATTTTAATTGATGTGTTACTTTAATGTGTTATCAAATAATGTTACTAAACTATTTTCCTTTTTTCTATTTACTTGGCACACCACTCTTCTACTCCCATTGAGCATGTGTTGCGTACCCCCGCAACACTTGTTTGCATGCTAATTCTGATCAGAACATGCATCCCATCTTGTTTGATATTTGTAGGGTTAGATTTTTTAAGATAACCCTGTACTATGTTCGGTAGAAAACAATGTTAGTGTGAGAATAAAACTCTTATTTTTACTCTTGGTCGTCTCTTGATCTCTCGTCGAGCGATCAGTGTCCAAAGTCGATGATTAGAGAGTTCGATGTGTTGTCGATAATCTTTACCTCGCGTGGAGGCCTTCATCAAAGGCTATTCCACTTAAAATGTGGGATAAATTATCTCCAATTTACCTTTATTTTTTAAGATATTTTTAAAATATTTAAATCATTTTTATTCCCATTTTTTTGAAACACTAAATCTGAAATAAGATTAATTTAACTTTTATCCCTTAATTAATATCGTACCAAAGAGTATATATTGCAAGAAAACTCCCTGCGCCCTGCGTTGTCTTGGTGTACCTGATCAGTGATGGACCATGCTGAAAGCTCATCGACTTGATGAGTCTTCTGCGTAGATGCCAGTCTCCTCTTGTGTTTCCATCTCTCTCCAATTCACAACTTTTGGTAAAAATATTGCAAAACACAGCATAATAGTGTATGGTTTATGTACAGAATGGGAATTATTTTGAGTTTATTTTTACATATATATCTCTACAAATATTACTATTTATATGCATATTTCTAATTTACATTAATTATCTGAAATATCTTTGATCTATTATGATAGTTATAGATATACCATTTTATAGGGATATATATACAAAAATTTAAAAAAATTGTTGCATGTATACTCCTATAAAGATATAATTGTAATTATTATGACAGATCAGATATATGTCAGATAATTGATATATATATATATATATGTAAATAGTGATGTTTACAGAAGTATATATGTAAAAGTCTCAATTATTTTTTCCTTTCGTATTTGAGCCATGGTTCGCCGTACCGACCGGATCGACCGTACCGCATTCTCCGTGGTACGGTACGTATCGAACCGTACCGTACCGCTGAGATACGGTAGAAAATCGATATGTTATGTTGAAACTCATTCTCCTCTTGTAAACCCATTCAAATAATGTCCATTTGTGTTGAAATTTTAGCTATAAGCTAATGTAATAGTTTTACAAATTATGGCCATTTTAGTTTAATTTTTAGAATTTATTTTACACAGGGTGAAAAATCATCCGAAAAATAGGTGCATCGACTTAATATCGAAATCCGTACATCAACAATTTCGGATATTTACATTTTTGATATCATCATATTTTTTTGAAAATTATAGTGTTCTCAAAATTCATTTTCGTTACAGTTTTTTTGTGTCGCCCCGTCGGAGCGCGCACTTCTGAGTATGGCATTGGACTATCATTTATTAATGTTAATTATTCTCATATATTAATAAAATTACTATAATTTGTATCATATATTAATTAGTTTGTGTTTGAAATGTTATCTCAATTAGACACTGTGGTGGCCAAATCTGGCCGCCTATACCCATAATGGCCCACTATGGCCCTTAAGCGTCCTGTCAACTGACGTGGCCCCATCCCAACGGGCCGCGTTCATCCCAAGACAATGTGATGATCTCAAGGATACCGCCAGCTTGATCGGGCGCTGTCAGCCTCGTAGCGGTATGCCCCCGAACGGGTCGTTTGTTCCTCCGCTACCGAACACCCGCGGAGAGGTTCCAAACAGGAACGACAACTTTACTGCACGGAACGACCCTCAACGTCACCGAACAGCGTTCGTGACCTCCCTGCAGGACATCTGCTCGGAAGTTGCGCCCAAACGGTTCCGAGCAGGCTCCCTGGCTTACAGAACGGTTGTAACCGCCCCAGGCCACGATCTCCACCATCAAGGGGCGTGGGCTGCCTGACAACCTAACGGGCGCCAGAGTCTTAACTCCTCCCGTTATGCGCGTGCGTCAAGGCGCCTCCTCAGGCACGATCCGCCGAACGTTACGCACGTTGGCTTCGACACCGACGCCTATAAAAGCATAGGTACAGTACCATGCAACGGTACGTCCCCTTTCACGCGGACACAACTCTCACATACCGAAACCCCCTGCCTCTCAAGCTCCTCACTAACTTAGGCATCGGAGGGTTTCCCCGGTCTTCACCGGGCCTCCTGATCCTTTTCTGGTTTTGCAGGCCTTCGTCCTCACCAGCGGTCGTCTTCCATCTTTCACTCTAGTGGAGGCCCGTTTGGCTCAGGCCCAAACAGGATCATACCACCACAGACACTAATTAGACCACTTAAGTGCACATAGAGTTTGTCGCGGTACGACGAACTCTCTGTGCGCGTACTTCAACGGGACGACATTTGGTCTCAAAAATAAAGTCAAATATGAAGTCATCATAATTACTATAAAAAAGTACTGATTATAAAAATATAAATATCATGAGTTATTGATGCATAGATGTCGAGATTAGACCGACCTAATGATTTTTGGGACAGTTTTTATTTGACAAAAAATTAATTTAAAAATTAAACTAAAATTACTATAATTTGTATCATCTAGTAATTAGATTGTGTTTGAAATTTCATCTCAATTAGACACCATTAGATCTCTTAAATGTTTAGATTAAGTCGATCTAATGATTTTTGGGACAAATTTTACTTGATGAAAAATTATTTTAAAAATTAAACTAAAATTATTACAATTTGTATCATCTCTTAATTAGCTTATGTGTAAAATTTCATCTCAATTAGATACCATATGGATCCCTTAAATACACTAGATGTAAGAGTGAAAGTAAAAAAAATAATAATAATAAGCCTGCCACGGACCGGACCGTACCGGTCCGTGGCAAACCGAGGCGTGCCGGCCCGGCACGCCCGGGTCACCCCATTGGGGTGACCCGACCGTGCCATGGCTCGTAAAAGCCATGGCACGGTACGGTTCGCCCGTGCCGCCCCGGTTCGGGCGGCACGGGCGAACCATGATTTGAGCCTTTGAGGAGGAGTACTCCTACATCGTCTGGATTTCGAAACTGGGCGGCACGGGCGAACCATGATTTGAGCCTTTGAGGAGGAGTACTCCTACATCGTCTGGATTTCGAAACTTGTTGATCCATGTGTGACCGGCGGGCCGCGCAACACGCCGGACGGCTTCTAGCCGTTGGCAGCGGCCAGGAAATCCGGCAAATGGAGGGGGAAGCACCTCTCGCTCTCCGCCTTTTCCTCTGCCCCACCTTCTTCCTTTCCCTTCTCGTCCAGAAAACCAGGCCGCCACCGTCTCCCTCTCTTCCTCTCTTCGTCCGGGCGCGGCAGGGCCTTCGGGGGGCGCGGGCGGCCAATCTTCTTCCTCTTCTCCCTTCCCAGTTGACCTGGGCGGCGGCCTCACCTTCTTCAGCGACGGTCGTAGGCAACGACGGTCAACGCCGGCGACCCTGCTCCGTCCCCCGCCCTTTCTCTTCCAGGCTTCCTCCACTGCTCCAAACGACCACGGCGACCTCGACGACGGCGACGCCGGCAGCCTCTGTAGGGCTCGGCGATGACGGCGAATCCGGCGAGGTTTTCTCTCGTGTTGCCTTCTCCCTTTCTCTTTCACACACACACACACAAAAGCAGGGGCTTGCCGGGGCCCGGGGGGGGGGGGGCAACTGCGATCAGCACTCCCTCTGCATCCATCTCACTGTTCTATAACCCCCTCCCCCCCCCTCTTCTCTCTCTTGTACTGTCCTCTCTCTCTGTTTGTGTATGTCTCCGCGTGACGCGCACATGCAACTCGGGGTTTCGATAATGTACCTCCTCTCTCTCTATCACGCATGTACACGCAGATGGGTAGTTTTTTGGTAAACATTACTGTGGTTTGACACTTTTGAATCAAGAAATTGAAGAGTTATCTGGTTTATATCTGTTTTATTCACATTTGGTTATAAATCTGTACATGTAACATATATGTATATATGAAAATGCCGCCTCAAACGCTTAGGCATTGCCTAGGTGTTTTAGGCTTCGCCACGGTAGAAAATTATAGTGTCTGGACCATAAGGAATTTGTGGCCTTCCTAGGGAGGTCTCGGGCTTCCACCATCATGGTGCAAAAAGAATTAGTTTTCTAATATCTTAATTACATGCCAGCCTATGGAAATAATTTCTGTGGCTTTGTATAGGTCGAATCTGAGCCTGAATTAGCGCTTTCCAAGCATGAAATTGAGTTTGAAATAATTTAAACTGGATATTACAGGTTCCCTTCCAGGATCGCTCTCAGATGGAATGGCAGATCCTGTTAGCTATGGAAATGCTGAGCGTGATACCGAGCAGGTCTGTTCTATTCTCTTCTATCTTGTTTGTTTAATTGGGAAGTAGCAAATTCCTTTTGCTTTCTCTCTCTCTCTCTCTCTCTCTCTCCCTCTCTTTTATATGTGGTTCACATTTTACCATCAATCTTACCTTGTACTATCTTCGTCATCCACTTTGAGTCATAATGGTGTCTCTCTTTTAATTGGTTTATTGTGTCATTTAATACAAGAGAGGTAACACTT
Organism: Colocasia esculenta; assembly: GCA_014218235.1. Taxonomy (NCBI): domain Eukaryota; kingdom Viridiplantae; phylum Streptophyta; class Magnoliopsida; order Alismatales; family Araceae; genus Colocasia; species Colocasia esculenta. Next base: position 51,690 of record JACBKR010001441.1, on the reverse strand, counting down.
CCAGTCATAGAGATGAACATTTTTTTAAGTTCTTTTTTCTTATTAATTTGAGAGATATAGCTTTCTTTAAAAAAATGAGTGATATAATTTTCTCATCTTGGCTTCAAAACTACGTACTCTATTGACAAGCAAAGAAGATTGAATAAAAGATGTTAAAGTTCTCAACAGTACTTCAGACATCTAGTTTATGGCAATTCGAGGATTTAAGGAGAGATGTTGGATGTCCAACAAGTTCAGTTGGACGTATGATGAAAGGGTTCTTTGAGTGAGTTGATTTGTGTGATAGGCATTTAATGGGGTTTACAAGGTGACTGAGTTTGAACACAGATGATAAATTCTGATCCTTCTGCATTCAGTCACATCATCTATTTAATATCTGAAAGTATTTTCAGCATAAAGTGACTAAGAATAAAGCATAATACAATCTACATCTTCCGAGTTTTCATCTAATAGTTAAAAATTTTTCTTCAACCAAAATGTTTGGTAGCTACATCAGTAAGTTGATGACTCTGTAAATTATAAAGTGTTTCCTTTTCTCAATGTGCTTAGTTTTGAAATGCTGAATTGAATTCTTTGACAAATTTATGATAGTTGTTGACGGTGTTAGAGTTTTGCTTCTAGGATGACCATGAGATTAGGCATCCAACTAGAATTTGGGACATATTATTGCTCTTTCTATCCAACTTGCGGTGAGTATTTTTAAACATGTCAATTATACCGTCAATTTTATTAAAACTAGCAGAGTAATGCGGAGTAGAGGAGAGATTCTGTACACAAACTACAAAAGTTCAAGAAATGAAAACCAATGAAACTATTCCTCCAGGAAAAAAAGAACTTTGACTCCTAGGACAGAGAAAAAACAAGTAAATAATATAAATCATCAAAACAACTTGTCGAGGCTCTGTGATAAATGAGCCCCTGTTTTTTCTCTTAACAACACTTTAATGTGTATGTTTGAACAAAAACAGCAACTCACACCTTCCTTGTTTGGCTGTGACAATAGCATTACCATCACTATCAGTCTTCCACAGTACTGACCTGCATTAGGTTTGTTTTATTTTTTTTCTAAATCATCAGTGTGAACTATTTCCTCATTCCTCCGATTTGAGAACATATCAGATGTCCCCTTGGCTCTCCACTTTTCCACTGAATACTGCTCTGCACCAATCTGATGCAGCCACCATTTTAGGAACTCTTTAATCAATATCCGCAGAATACCAACTCTTTAAAGAGGAGATCACTTGCTCCTGCATGCTCACCCATGGACTCATGGGAGCACCAGGTGGTGAACTTTGCAATCATCCAACTACTGGATGGACACTACGATAATCTCCACATATCACCCCTGCATGGCTTCTTCCAGGATTTTCCACCTTGACCACCACAGCTGGCAGCAAGACCAGTTGACAAGATGGAAGCTCTTTCTTGTAACAGGCAAGACACCTCAAAGGCATGGTCTCAAACTGGTTTTTGAATAATCACATCCCAAGAAATCTGGCATTAATCTGCCAAATGCCTGCATATTAACACGATCTTCAAGATTGACATTACTGTATTCCTTCAAATTCTTACACAGTTACAGACTTGGAAAACAATATGTCTCTTATGCTGTGACTCCTCTCGTGTTAAGACCACGATAAGTTGGGAAGCTAATTGAGATTTTGCTTTGTTCCGAGCCAGCTCAGCCACTTAAGCAGACTGGACGTTTTTACCCATCTCCTCCTTATCAGACTTATGCTGTATACTATCATCCGCAGCAGTAACCATCAAATGATAATCTCCATCCAGCCTTTGTTGCTACTCCTCACAGTGATTTTGCTGATGTAAGATTTGGTCTGTGAGTTGGAAGTGGAATTGTTAGATTGCTCAAATTTTATTTAAATTTAAATTAGCCTGATGATGTAATAGCCCATGACTTTGTACCGTCATCAACTTCAACTGAAAGACCTAATGGGGACACAGTTGTTTAAAACATCTGTATTCTACATTGGTAAGGGAATCCCTGACCCTACACCAATGTGACCTCTTGGAGAAGATATCATATCTCGTCCCTCCTCCCATTCAGATCACTCTTAGCTCTTTGTTCTCAACTCAAAGACTTGCATATTTGATATCAGGAGTTACGGCCTTGATATCTGGGAAGGAGACAAGGAAAAAAACTGTTAAAAATGGCAGTGTACTAAACTCCCATTACCACTCTCTCCAAGCCTTGACTTTCCTTTTACAACTGAAGTTATCACATATTAGGTGCTCCCAACTGATAGTTGGATAAAGGAGGTTGATACTCTTGAATTAATTGTATGCATCTTCTTTGGTGTTAGAGAGGAACCCCTGCTCCCACTGTCCCACATGAATATGTTTATTCGCAATAAAACTGAAGGTGCAATCCCCAATGACCTTCAGAATAAAAGAAACTGCAAAAATGCAAGTGAATGTAGTTACAATGTCTACTTGACTCTTTCTGGCTCCAATTTGTAGCAAAGAGATCACATCACAGCTCCCTGTTGTCTGGTTGCTCTGCTATATCCTGGTCTATTTTATGCTTGCATCATTGGACAAGAAGATATTGGAATATTATTGACCTAAATAATGTCATGTTATTTTGGCTACTTTTTGTTAGGTTACTTTCATGAAGTCAATCAAACAAGTTCTGCCTTCTTTATATTGACATCTTCATGTATCGTGATTTTTTCCACATTTCATTCCCATGTACATTTCATTTTCATTCTTGTATTGTTTTCCTTTTTGTTTTTGAGAACTCCTGGTTTGTGCTTGTTCTTAATGTGGCGGGCTGAATAAATATCAGCTATGATTATAATGGAGACTCTTAGTATTAATCTTCAGTCAATGTCTATTAGAAATTATAGTTACTTTTGTTATTAAATTAGTGATAATGTCTCATTTGAATAATAATTGAAGTATTCTGCATCTATCTTCCTCTTTGAAGGCACTCATTGCACTGAAGAAGGGTACTCAGCTAATCAAATACAGTCGAAAGGGGAAGCCTAAACTTCGCCCATTTAGAGTTTCCACTGTGAGTCCTTACATTTATTTTCTTGAAATCTTATGTTAGTCTCATAGTAATGCATATTTTCAAACAACCAATGATTTTAGTCCCAAAGTGTGCAGTGGATCAGCTTGATCCAAAGGTAGATCAGTAGATCTGGGTTGGCAAATCCATCCCATGTAATTGGAAAGGTTTAGCTGAACTTCAATCTGGATACGTTCGACCTGTGCCAAGTCTTGATCCTTTGTTGTTTATGATGCATGGAACTTTAAGTGCATGCTTCTGTAGTGCATTTTCAATTGAATATTTTCCATCTAGTGCTGCAAAATTTGCATGTCAACCAATCATCAATTTCTATTGTAATGATGGCGACCAACTTGGTTGGAAGTTTGGAGAATCAAAGGCTGCCATGTTCCCCCTTGGGTTTTTCACATAATTTGGATGTGCCAGTTTCTCTCTGTCAAGTCTGTGCCCCATCTTTTCTCTCTCTAAACCCCCATGTTCACCTCCCTTTCTCACTTATGTCTACACAGCAAGAGAGTGGTTTATGTCCTGTAAGTGTAGAAGTCTGGAGGATTCTTGGACAACTATTTGGTATCCAAGGGTCTTCTAGTACAGTTATGCAGATGTTGGAGCACATTAGGCAAATGGGCCAGCAGTCTAATTCAAATGTGATTTATTCTATCTTCAATGTCATCCCTCCAGCAGCTTGTTGGAGTATTTGGAAAGAAAGAAATGATGCAATTTTCATTGGTGGGAACTGGGAAGGTCTATGTGGAGAAAATATTATCAAGGTTCATACTTTTTTCTGTAGCTAGAGTAGATATTTCATTAAGGCACTGACAGACAGTGTGGTTTCTGTTTTTCACTTCCTTTGAAGGAGTGTAATTTCCCTATTTTCTTCCCCTTTCTTTAGGTTGAGGAATCTTTTCTTATCTTTGATTGTACTACTTCTGTTTAGCAATAAAATAGGTACTGCAGTCTACCTTTCTTTGAAAGGAAAAATGCAGCAGGAGGGAATGGGGCGGACCTTCACTGTTTTCCTTTCACTTCTTCCATCCTTTATCCCTACTCCAATTAGAAAGGTATCTGCAAAGTTATGCACTGTGTTTTGCAGTTTAGGAAATGGATACTGAAGTGTGGTGGGATGGAGTAACAGGAACCCTTTCCTGTGGAGGTTTATTAGAATATGAATGCAAGTTGGCAGGGAAGATGGAAGTATATACCTGAAAGGTGGACGGTTATCTCTTTGAGCTGTTACATATGATTATCTGAGAAGCTTGATTTTGGGTGGATTTGCATCTGTCATGAACCAAAGTGGTCAAAGTTATGTTCTTGTGACATATGATTGATTGTGCTATAATCACCATGCCGTTTGTTTGAAATGATCAATGTTCGCAAATAGCATAAACCATTGAAATAAAGCACTGTTAAAAATCAGAACAAAAGTTCAAACAAAACAATTTTGGAGAATGAAATTGCCCTAAAGGCATGTGCCACCCCATTATGCCGTGTCCTTGAAGATGTAAAACCTGTCTATCTGTTGTGGTAAATAATGTTCTGCATGGGGATTGTGTCTCAGTTTATTTTTATCTCAGTTTCCTCCCTTGTTGCATGAAAATGTATATGGCCTAAGAAGCAGCTTTGTGCTTGCGAATTCTCTTGTCGGGTTTCATATTCTTTTAACTGACTGCACACTGTCCAAGATTTACCTCAGTTTAGTATCTGGTATAGGTTATTCATGATTGATTATTCAGAATTAGATATATGTAAAACTTATGCTGATAATGAATAAAGCAGTAACTTTTGTCACTGTCACACTATGTAGGTAAATGTTTTCATTTTTGTTACATTGAAATCTTTGTCATCTACAACATTGTGTCCTTTGCAGGATGAAACATCATTAATCTGGCTTTCACATGGAGAGAAAGGCATCTAAACTTGGCCTCTATCTCTCGCATTATACCTGGCCAACGAACTGTGAGTTCCTTGGTATTTTCATGTTTACAGATGGATATTAGTTTTTGACTTTGTTCAACACTTCAACTGTATGCACATAACTTAAAAATGAATTGTTTTCAACCTCCATATCTTACTGTCTCTATTTGTTCAATTGTGTACACCTGCAGGCTGTTTTTAAGAGGTATTTGCACCCTGAAAAAGACTACTTGTCCTTTTCTCTTATTTATAACAATGGGCAACGGTCACTTGATCTGGTGAGTGGAACATCACCATTGGTATTTTATTTTATTTTCTTCTTGACTAAGACATTGCTGAATCCCTGTTTAGCATTATGAGTATAAATCATGATTATTTCTAATTTTCTTTTCTTGCCATAGATTTGCAAAGACAAAGCTGAAGCAGAGGTCTGGTTTCTTGGACTCAAAGCATTGACATCTGCAAGCCAACACAGAAGTTCTAGAATTAATGGGCAGAATGATGGATTTTATGATGTGAGTTACTCTTATTGCAAAATTAGTCATGCATGAGTTTTATGTGTCATAGCTGTCCTGGAGGGTCAAATGCAAAGCATCACAATCTGATTAGCCACCTCTGACATGAAATAAACATCTGAATCACTGAAGGGTCTGATCATCTGAAAACACCCAAGCAAACCCTTCATGTATGAATCGAGGGGGGGGGGGGGGTGAATCGATTCTTAGACACACACACACACACACACAATTTCTGTATTTTTATTAATTAGACACACACTAAACCATTAAGTAAACTCTGACACAGCTATCCCTTATCCTAAGTGTGCAAAGAACGGAGTTAGGTGATATGGAGCAAACCACACGCAGAACACACTAGATTTTTTAGGTGATTCGGGCCATTCGGCAACACAACGTGTGTGCCTATGTCCAGCCCCCACAATTGTGAGCCCTACACTAGGAAAACTCCTACCACACACATACATGGATAGAAAGTCCCCCCACGGTGCACAGCACGCACCAACCACACACAGTTACACACACACATGTGCTTAAACACAGCACATGACAATCCACACTTGTTCTAGAATTGAAAGATGAAGAACAACGGAAGAACAAATAATGAACACTCTGATCTGCCCTTTGTTCAGGTCGGCCTGATGAACTCTGATGTCCACATGATCACGGTGAAACAAACGGCCAATGTATGCTCGTCCAGTTGAACACCATGAACTGGAACTTGGATGTCCTCGTCCCTCTGTCAAATAGCAACCTCCAGGAATGAAGATTTTCCTCCAAACACAAGCAAACCTTGATCAAGCCTTTCTTCCTCTCACGGGCTCGTCTAGGGGTTCTCCAGGGAAGAGAACAGAAGATTTGGTGGCTAGGGCATGAAAAGATTGAATTTTTATGCTTGGGAGACGTGCCCAAGGATGGAACAACCTTATATTTTTAGCCTCAAGCCGTTCCCGATTTTTAGGAAAGTATCCATGAGAGTTTGATCCAAAAACGGAAACTGTGATTTGTCTGCCAGATAGAATCAGTCGACCGATCTGATCACATCGGCCGACTGGCGCTGCAGCTTCGAGCTTCCGGACTCCACTGGGAAAGTTTATTGACCGGGCCTGTGTAAATTGGTCGACCAGTGGAACCTTCTGTGCCAGACTGCCTGCCTTGGGAGAATCTGTCGACTGGTCCTGAGAAAATTGGTCGACCAGAATACTCAGTCACTGCTATTCCTTGTCCCATGGAAAAACCTGTCGACCGGTGCTGAACCATCAGTTGACTGGTACTTTGAATTTTTGCAGCCTTAGGTTCTTTTTCCAGTCTGAGTTGCAATACTTTAAAACTCACTTCAACACTCTTAAACAAACATGTTTTTTTTGAAAGTGGGTAGTACCACGAATAATCTTAAACAAACATGTTTGACCCTCAAAATCTATGAATAAATCAAATACATATGCACAAGCAGCACAACATATCATTCATGTAAGCAAGACAAAAAACTCATCAACTTCATACACCGTGTTTTGTGATCATTAAAATCAACTAAGTACAGCAACCTTTTGTAACTATTCTCCTTAGTTACAAAATTTTATGGACTGTTTTCCGTTATGATCCCTGAGACTGATCAAACAGAAAGCAAAATTTTGAGATTATCATCACATTCATGGAACTAAAGGTCAAACTTGGTATGCAAATTGGTTGGGGAAATGATGTCATTGTCTCGTGATCTCCTTTCATTCTGTTTAGGCTAAATATTAATACTATCGGAGGAGTTTGGATAAAATTCTTAATGGGGAAAGTTAATGTACAAAGTGTGTTCCATTATTATTCTTATTGAGTGTGTATGTCACTATTTTATTTCATTTGGCAGATAATGCCAGATGGCTTATTTCTGTTAAATGTAGCAAATTATTGTTGAGTTACTGATACAGGCTGGCATGCCTTGATACATTTAAATACTAGTGAATGCAAACTTGCTACCAAAATCCAGATCAAAACCCAGTTCCACCTTAATCACTTAGATCTTTGGGAGGGCATAAATTGTAGCAAAAGAAATTTTATAAGCTATTGATTTTAAATATTTTGTATAGCTCATTGAAAGTTACTGCACAGTTTGGATCCTAATTTCCAAAAATTGTTAATAACCATTCACTTTATTTTGGCTATACAAAAGTGAATGGCTATACCTCAGTTTTCAATCCTACAGATGCTATGCAGAATTGTATTGTTTGCATCTCTCTTATTTAATTGAATCATTGTTGAGTAGTGGACCCCTGAAACTTCTCTCTGTGGGAGACAATGAGAGAGAAAAGTGAGTCATTGACCCCGATAACTCTTTTCCCCCATTACTATGTTGTGAAAATGCAAGAGAATGAGGATCCTAAAGCCCTGAATTCTTGCAAAAACCGATATAGGTTATTGTCATCTATTACTTTCATCGTTGTGAGGTCAACAACAACATAAATGGATAAGCCCTATCCCTGCCTGTGGTAGTTGTCAAAAACTTTCCCTAAGGATAGAGCTTTGTTATCAAAGGCGATTAAGGTGATCGCCTAGGCCATGAGGCCAGGCGAGGCGACCTCAGATCCCTTCACCCCAGCCCATTTCGCCTCGGTGATTCAAGCCACCAATTCCACCCTTTTTACCCTTGTTCAGCCCATATATTGGTCCATTAAGAGGCCCACTTGGCCTGTTTATTTGCGTGCAATTTAGTTTCTTAAATTTTAGTTACTTTACATATAGAAATGAATAGATTTAGTAAGTCATACAATAATTTGACATATAGAAATGAATAGATTTAGTAAGTCATACAATAGTTTGACATATAAGAATGAATAATTGCATGAAATATACTATTTTCATGCACATATTTATGTGATATTTATAGATATATTAATATTTTTAACTATATATTATTTTATAATATATTGCCTCAATTGCCTAGGCCATCGCCTAGGCTGTTGAGGCCGAGGCGACCCCTTGATCGCCTCAGATGCCTCTCGCCGCTGACTACACAAGGATAGATAAAGTTTCATCATAACTTCGTAAGTCCTGTAAGCAAGGTTCAAAATCTCGGGGATCGGGATCGGATCGGTCGGCCCAAAACCGATCCGACCCGGCGATCCCGAGCCCGGCTCGGCCGATCCGGGCCGAGCCCGACCGGGTCTGGCCAAGCAAAAGGGGGGTGGATCGCCCCCCTTAAAAAAATTGAAAAAAAATTAGAAAAAATATGAAAAAATAGGAAATATATGAACATTGTATTTATGAACTGAAATACATGAAAAAAATGTATTTATTGGAATCGTACATTATATTGTGTGGACATAAGGTTTACATAATCTGTCCAAGACATATAATGTTGGTAATATGCCTCATATTGAGTCAAATATTGACTATAGGCATCCGTGTTCGCATATATGATAGTGATTGGTGTGTAGCCCGGTATTTCAGGCACTTGATATGAGCCATATGACTCATATGAGTCATGTGAATGTGAATCGGACTCAGTGGATTGTGCATATGCTCCACCTCCGGTGTAATATGATGCATCCGGGTATTGAGGATATCCCAAGTAGCCTCCCTGCCCTTGGTAATATCCTTCAGTGGAAGCATAAGATGATGTATCTGACGCTTGCTCCATGGTCTCAAACTCCATCCGTAGCTTTTCTTGACGCTCCCACTCCTCTTGCATCTTCTTCTTCTTCATTAACCAATTCCGTCTATGCGGAATGAAGTTGGGATTGTATCCCGAATCTTCGGATGCTCCTTGGCCTTGCCCTTGCCCTTGCAATTGAGATGCCACTTTCTTCCCCTTTCGTGCATATTTTTGACTTGAGGTTTGTGCTTCCCTCCCTTCCCTACTCCCATGATGTTGATCTTGAGTAGCATGGGTGAAGTCTTCCTCTCCGGTGAATACAATAGGGTCGGGTGGCGGTGCCGGTGGCGGTACACTGCTGACAACTAGGACATCTCCTCCATGATCGGATCCCTCACTAGGAGTACTTGTCTTCGATGTCGAGTCATTAGAAGTTTGGTATTGAACATTATCGCTTGGCTCCGGTGTTTCATCATCTATATCTTCCTCGATCGTGTCCAAGTCTGCAATGCTAATGCCATGTTTCGTGCTCCTTCCTCTTGCACCCACTGTCTTCTTTTGGCGTTTAGGGGCTGGGGGAGTTTCGAACTCCGGAAGCAAAGGCACATCATCAAGCTCACCTAAATGAGACATAAACATGTTAAAATGAGAAATAAATAATTTATAAATGATGCATGTACATTGTAAATGTCATTTACCTTCAGCCCATGCACGATCATGCGGGTCGAACTCTGGTTGAACCGAAGTGCTTGCATTTACCCATGCATGTAGTGGATGTTCCTCCTCAAAAACTTCTTCTATATCTATTGTCTCCGATGGAGTTGCTTCAGCTTGTTGTTGCCCCGAGGATCTATATTTCTCTCTATCTTGAACTTGCTTGATTAATTGGAGGTTTTTAAGCTTCAATCTCATGTTGTAGTGGCAAAATACCAACTTCTCAAGACGTGCAGACTTCAACCGGTTTCTTTGTTTTGTGTGGATCAAGCCAAATGTGCTCCAGTTTCTCTCACACCCTGTGGCAGACGTTGTTTGGCTTAAAACCCGAATAGCTACATAGGCCAAGTCTTCATATCCATAAGTTCTTCCATGATCCAACCACCAATCCGCTGTAAATGAAGCATGTATAATGTTTTAGAAAATAGAACCAACTCATTCTACATGCAAATAAATATGATGAGTAACTTCTAACCTGGACTCAAAATCTGAGCAGCTCGTTGTGCCGTGCTAGTACCAAAGTGGTAGAGTTGAAGTCTATAATCATGCATTTGTTTGCATGCTATGATTGCCCTATCCTCATTGTCTAGCATCCGTTTGATTACATTTTTGGCCCAATCAACACTTCGGAGGAATTGTCATAGTTCTCCCTCCTCCCATCAGTCCTATACATGTATTGGGGGTTGAAGAAATGCCCTACATGTAGAAGATAAATGTTAAAACATGAGTTGTAAATAATATGTAATCACAATTCACAAGAGTTGAAGTGTTATGCTTACCTGCAGCATGAAGATCATGATGCAATGTGTGCTCCCATCGCCGATCTACGATTTCCCACCACTTGGCATACGTTGTTTTGTTGTTCATTTGGATAAGCTCCTTTGCTCGATCCATAGCCTCGTACAAGTAACCCATCTCGGATCTCCTCTCCCCATCTACCGCCCTTAACACTCGAACAAGCGGTTCTACTACATTCAACACATTTTGGACCCCCTTCCAAAATGGCTTTGATTGGATAATGTCGGTCACCTTCTTTCCCTTCTCCCTCACCCGTGTAGGAGCATGTCGGGACATATAGTTCTCCCACTCTTCCGATGCTACCATCCTAATAAGGTTGCTACGTTGCCCATTTATGCTATCCAATGCAATATATTGGGATGCAAACCTTGTAGGTGCTGGCCGAAGCAACTCCCGTCCATGTGTATGCGTCCTCATGATGTCCAATATGTTGTTGTGGTTGTAGATGAAGTGGTTACGAACCTTGCATTGTTGACCACATTTTCCACCATTGGATCTTCACAAATGTCTTCTAGCATTAAGTCAATGCAGTGCGCGGAGCAAGGAACCCAATACAAGTTTCCTTTTCTCCATTAGTTTTTGGCCCGCCAACTTGAAAGCCGCTGCATTGTCGGTTACCACTTGGACAATTCTTTTCTCTCCAATCTCCTGCACCATCTCATCCATCAACTGAAATAGGTAGTCCGCATTCTTCACCTTGCCAGAAGCGTCTACCGACTTCCAAAAAACAGTCCCTGCTTTGCAGTAGATTAAGAAGTTTATCATACTTCTTCGTGTAATGCCTGCACAATTCCATATGAAAAATTAAAACCTATGTCTTATTAATGAATAAGTGAATAACAATTAACTAGCCAAACACTTGTACATACCTGTCCATCCATCGCACATTAACGTGCAACCATATTCATCCCATATTCGTTCAAATGTGGAAACATATGCCTTCATATCTTCAACCTCCATATCCAAGTATTTGTTGTAGATTTCATATGAAGTAGGGCCTTCCACCCCTTTGCCCACTTCACCAATAGTCTCGATCATGGACTCATAATATGGTCCTTTTGCTGCATTAGCCGGTATGCTGTTGAAGAAGAACCATCTTGACGTCGCTCTCCCTATCTTCTCCTTGCATATTTTCAAATTCTTGAATGCTGCAGAAATGGATGGTTGCTTCTCCCTTCGCCTGGTGAGAAATGGGTCTATTGGTCCCACTCTAGGATCTCCGTCTCTAGGGATATCCACTGGAACCTCAGGTATATTTGAACTCATTCCAGCACTTGAACTCCCTTGTCCGCTACCCCCATGGCCACTACCTTGACCTACGTGATGACCGGTACGTCGGAGATAGTCCTCTTCCGCATTAGACCTTCGACTTGCTTCCGATGCCCGACGAAATTGTTCTATAATATGAGATAGAAATAGAATGAGGGTCGAAGGGTGATTAAAGCCTTAAACTAAAATAAATGTTCCAAAAGTAAGTTAACTAATTACTAACCTTCTTCATCTTGATCAAGATCAAAGAATTGTCTCCCTCTTGGTAAATCTACGGACCTTCGAGGAGGGGCAGACAAATCTTCCCGGATTTGTTGCCGTCTTCTACTAGTGTTTGCTTTGGATGTCTCTTTCTCCTTCATATATTGGCAAAATTGCATTCGAACTTCAGCAGAAACTCTCAAGCATGGTGCCACCTCACCTTTAATTCCCGCTAGATGTTGTTTCAAACGAAATATGCCGCCCGATAAGACCCGGTCACAATATTTGCATTGGACCTTCCTTCGAGTCATGTCCACAACGATACCATGAGCCCAAGCGGGATCGGTGCTAGGAGGGTTGCTTGAAGAATGGGGAGCCGGAGCAGCACCACCTTCGGCGGCCATCACTTACAACACAAAAAAAGAAGTTAAATAATAAAAAAACAGAAAATAAATTTTTTTTTGCGGATGAGAGAGAGGGAGATGAATCGCAGCCAAGAGTTCGGGCCAAGAGTGTGTGAGAGAGAGCCCGAATAGTCGAACAAGAATCCCAAGAGTGTGAAAGATGAGATCGCCTCCCAAATAGTGCAAAATAGCGCCCGAGAGAGAGAGAGAGAATGCCCAAAATATTGAGAGGAGGGGAGGAGAACTCAAAACTTGAGTTTAGAACATATTGGGGGCCTTTGGGGGGTTTATATAGACCCCCAAGGCCTCCAAAGGCTCCAAAGAGCCGTTTCTGGCCGTTGGGGAACAGTCCCCAACGGCTAGAAAACGGCTAGTTCTGAACTAGCCGTTGGGGCCCGGATCGCCCCGGTCCGGGCCGATCCGCGGCGGACCGGCCCGGGCTCGGCGATCCCGCCGAGCCCAGCCGAGCCCGACCGATCCGAGCGCAGGGGACCGGACAGGTTACCCCGGCTCGGATCGGAGGGGCCAAAACCGAGCCAACTCGGGCGATCCGATCCCGAGTTGGCCGAGTTTTGATTCCCTGCCTGTAAGGATGGTTGGCTAGTAGAATATTGCCTACTAAATTATGGAGTTCACGGGGAAAATTGATGTAACATGAATTTCTAAAGAACATAGAACAAAATAGTTTTACCAAAATGCCATTGCTGATGTATTCTGATCAAAATTGGTAAGAAGGAAAATAATGAAATCTGTAATACTATAATATATAATCTGAGGAATGTAGGTCTGTGTTATGTATTGTTGCATTTTACTTGGATATCTCGGGCCGGTGCATAGGCATTTGTGAAATGCAAGTATTTATATTTCATTTTTTAACTCATGTTCATGGATTCTGCAAAATTGTTTCTTATAAAAATGGTGTATATGCATTCTCTTACAGGGTGATGGAGATTTCCTTCGTAATATCTCTCCTTTACGTGCGTCAGTAGATCTTTCTTCTGGTTCTTCTTACACGCAAAACACAAAGGCCCTTTTTGATCCCTATAAAAGGGAATATTCTTTCAATTCATCAAGGTCGGATGACAATGCAAATATGCAACTAAGAACAAGCATTGGAGATGGTTTACGTCTTAGTATTTCAAGTGCTCCTAGCAGTTCTAGTCAAGGGTCTGGACCAGATGATTGCGAATCTCTGGGTGATGTTTATGTCTGGGGGTTGGTATGGTGTGAAGTGACAGATGGATCAGAAAACTCCTGTAACACCTGTACAAAAACTGATGTGCTCCTTCCTAGGCCTCTAGAATCCAGTGTAGTTTTGGATGTTCAACAGATAGCATGTGGTGTCAAGCATGATGCTCTTGTCACTAGGCAGGGTGAGGTATTCACTTGGGGTGAGGAGTCTGGTGGAAGGCTTGGCCATGGGACTGACACAGATGTTGTCCATCCCCAACTTGTTGAGCAATTGGCAATCTGCAACATAGATTATGTTGCATGTGGTGAGTATCATACATGTGCAGTATCTGTTTCTGGTGACTTGTTTACCTGGGGAGATGGTAACCAGAGTACCGGACTCCTTGGTCATGGGACTGATGTCAGTCACTGGCTACCTAAACGAGTTTCTGGGCCTCTGGAGGGTTTTCAGGTGTTGTCTGTTGCATGTGGTACATGGCATACAGCATTGATCACCACCTGCGGGACGTTATTTACGTTTGGTGATGGAACATTTGGGGCTCTTGGCCATGGTAATCGAGAAAGCATTATCTACCCTAGAGCAGTTGAGACTTTGAGCCGCTTGAAGATCATAAAAGTTGCATGTGGAATATGGCATACTGCAGCCATTGTTGAGGTTATGGGACAAGCTGGGGTAAATGCTGTCTCCAGGAAGTTATTTACCTGGGGGGATGGAGACAAAAACCGCCTTGGTCAGGGAGACAAGGAACCAAGGTTGATACCCACCTGTGTCCCATCGCTTATTGACTATAATTTCCACCAGTTGGCTTGTGGGCATAGCATCACTGTTGCCTTGACAACCACGGGACACGTTTTTACCATGGGAAGCACCATACATGGCCAGCTTGGGAATCCACAGTCTGATGGTGGTATGCCATGCTTAGTGCAAGATAGACTTGTAGGTGAGTTAGTCGAAGAAATTGCTTGTGGTGCATACCATGTTGCTGTATTGACATCAAGGAATGAGGTGTATACATGGGGAAAAGGTGCCAATGGAAGGTTGGGGCATGGAGATACACAAGATCGGAGAACTCCTACACTCATTGAGGCATTAAAGGATAGACATGTAAAAAGTATTTCATGTGGTTCAGATTTCACTGCAAGTATATGCATTCACAAGTGGGTATCTGGTGCAGACCAATCAGTTTGCTCAGGTTGCCGACAAGCATTTGGATTTACCAGAAAAAGGCACAATTGTTATAACTGTGGACTTGTACACTGCCATGGTTGTAGTTCCAGAAAGGTATTGAGGGCTGCATTGGCACCAACTCCAGGCAAACCGCATCGTGTATGTGATTCCTGCTATGCAAAACTTAAAGGGTCAGAATCTGGCTATGCCCCCAATTCTAACAGGAGGCGTATGGTTCCACGTCGCTCCATTGATAACAAGGAGAAATCGGAACGTGGAGAGAGTAGATCTTCAAGAATTCTGTTGTCACCTAGAACAGAACCTGTCAAGTATCTTGAGATTAAATCAACAAAACAAGGGTCAAAATTTGATACCTTTTCTTTGGTACGTGCTGCACAAGTTCCATCATTTCTGCAACTCAAGGATATTGCTTTCCCAAGTTCAATCAGTGCACTACAAACTGCTTTGAAGCCAGTTGCTACATCGGCACCTTCTCCTCCTAATTCAAGGCCCACATCTCCTTATTCAAGACCAAACCAGTTTGTGACTCCTATGTACCCAGAAAGCATTGTTGAAAGCCTTAAGAGGACAAATGAGCTTCTAAACCACGAAGTCCAAAGGCTACAGACCCAGGTAACCAGTAATTTTCTTTCTATTCCAATTTTGACCCTCTTTTATCTTTTAAGTTTATTCAACTTTGGACATAAATCTTTGTAGATCAAAAGTTTCCAACAACAATGTGGGCTTAAAGATGTTGAACGGGGAAAATATGAAAAGAAAGCACGAGAGTCTGCTGCAACAGCTGCAAAAGCATCTTCTAAGTACGCCACTGCAGTGGAAGTAATTAGATCTCTTGTTGCCCAGGTAAGTCAAGATTGCAATATTTTTCATAATTATTATTATTTTGATAACTTAAAAATGATCATGCTATCATGCTCAAGCTCATGTGATTATTGGGCTAGTTAATTCACTTTTAAAAATAAGGATAGCATCCATGTACAGAAAAAGAAACAGCAGGACATAGGTCACAACATTTGTTCTGATTAGAAATCTCTTATAGGGATCGATCTGTCCATCTACACCAGTTTGGGTTGGTGTATTAGACAATATAGTTAAATTTGTATAGATAGTTTGCACAAGAAGAAGATATGATTGAAGCATTCATCTAGTTCTGATCTAATTGTATTCTTAATGGCCTTGGAAGTTTTTAAAGAAAGCTCAAAAACTAATTGGGTTCATTCAAGAGGTATGTGGCCTCTAACATAGCTCAAAGTCAGACCATGAACTATAGGTCATTCATGTAAATTGCGCCTTATTACCAAACACCATTCTTGCATTCTAAAAAACACAAGAAACCAACAATATATGAAAATCAGAAATAGGCATTAAAAGTCACGAAAATTCTTTTTCAGAAGAAATATTTCCTAGAATGGCCCAAAACCTGTCCAAAACAACAAAAATCTCATCCAAACTGCATAAACTTACATAAAAATTGCCGAACATAGGAAAATCACTCACTCTTCATTGTCCCCTCTGATTCCACAGGAGCTTTCCACCATCTTGCACCAACTATCATGTGGAAACTATAAAAGTATTGGAGGTCACAAAAATTGGTAAAACTTGATATTCTCAAAACATCTCTAAAACCTTCAGACCTTCCTAAATCATCCAAAGATATTTTCTAATGCACAAAAGTTACCTAAAACAGTATATAACCTCATCAAAGCAATCAAAATACCTGTAGATTCAAAATTTCTAAACTAACCAAGGTATCCTTAATACCTGAGATGACAAGAAAGATAACTGCTAGGGTTTAAAATTCCCAATCCGCTAAATCACATTCCTAACACTAGAGTAGCCATGAAAATATTAAAACCTTGTAAGCCTTGGAAAAATTTCAGGATACCTTTTGGCTTTAAAATACTTAAGAAGGAACTCAAAACAACTTATAGTACTTGACGGACTCTTGAAACTCATTCTCCGCCATGGTAGAGGTTTTGAGCTTAAACTTATTCCATGTCTAGACTTGCACAATTTTGTTGACAATTTTATTTAGCTAATTACTGCTGGCAGTGAACTAAGGGTTTTTTTTTTAAATGGGATAAGGCTCTGATGATGATGAGTGAACTAAGGGTTTTTTGCTCATCATAATGATGCTAGTAACATCAGCCAAGGTCAATGTGGGGTCCAATCACAATACATATTTGTGCCTGAATGCCCTCATAAGTGATAACTTGTAATGATGTTTATACCTGAATGTGGGTAGCCATCCAATGCTATAATGATTTCTGACCTCTAATTGTGCTTGGGCTCGTAAGTCATAACTTGTGTATGGCCAAGATCAGATTGAGTATGGCCTCATAATTCATAACTTGTGCATGGCCAAGATCAGATTGTGTATGGCCTCATAACTCATAAGTCATAACTTGTAATGATGTTTATGCCTGAATGCGAGAAGCCATCTAATGCTATAACGATTTCTCACCTCAAAATGGTCTTAAAAAAATAATAATAGACTGGCGGAAATTGTGCTACGAACTTTGCACCCTAAATCATTTTTTCAAACTAAAAATAATTCCTACTGTTGCATTCACAACATTTATTTTTTGCAACTAAGTTTGCATCTAATCTGAGTATGTCCTTTTTTTTAATCAAACTTGCACTTCTCTATACACAAATTTGTTAGTATCTAGCAATTATCTGTTTGTCTATTTATGGGGGAAATCGAGGGTTGTACCCTGGTTCCGTATGATTATTGTCGATTTACAAATTAGCAAGGACAATCCAAATTTTGAATGTACCTAGAAGGCTAGATATAGTTTACTGATGGATGAAATTCTTCTGGGTTTCAGAAATCCAAGATCTTTGATGTAACATTCTCCTAATGATAAAAAATATTAGATCAAATGCCAAAACAAGACATTCACCAGAAACATTTATTATGTGTTGTAAACTACATAGATGATGGAAAACATGTTTAGAAATATTTTGTCTAATGTTTTGTATTAATCAGTATGTGCAGTGTCAAGGATATTTTGGGTATAATACCCTCACTTGACATACTTGTAATTATCTCTTTATATATATATATATATATATATATATATATGGGTGAGAGAGGCCGTGCCTCTACCATTCTGTCTGGCTCTTCCTCTTCCAAAGCTACACCTTCTCTCTTTTCTCATCCCTCTTTCTCAATCTGCAGTTTCTCTATGTACAACCGTAATCCTATCTATATAAGCACTATGGCATAAAGCACTCTGTGTCAAGTGCTGATGAGAGTTGGGTGTCTAAGGTGTACTTTGCAGAGAGCTTTTTTTGGCTGTTATGTATATGGTCTAAATATCTAGAGGATATGCGACATTTGAGAAAATGACATTATTGTACAATTAATTAACTAACTGTGACTATTTTGAGAATGGTGGGAAGGCTGACACATTACTTCATGAGTTTGCTCAAATTTACATTACTAGATCATTTGGCTTCTTTATGATGCATGCCGCGTGGATGTAAAACTATGAAACTTACATGGTCAGTTCACGAGACAACATACATCTCCATTAATTGAATGTTGGAGTTGGGCATCTGTCAGAAATATTATTCAGTTAGTTAGATTTGTAATCACAAATTTGCCTACATTTGCTGATGAATATAATTTCTATTGGCGGCATTTTATACTCTTTCCAATGAGATTATTTGCCAAATATGACAATTTTCTATGGTTTTTTATGTAAGGTTTGATATCAAGATGAAATGAACTTCTACACATACTTGTACCTCACCATACAATTCTTGCTATATTATAGTTTCAAGCATCTATGCACATTAAAGCAAATGTGATGAGGATAATTTATACTCATGTATGGAATACTTTAAGCTTTCTGAACTTTTTATTATTTCTCTTTTGTGTTCTGTTATCAGCTGAAGGATATAACAGAAAAGGAGGCTCCTGATATTAACAACCTGAATGTCATGTTGACGAATGCAGAATCGTTACTGCTGGCTAAACAAATCAACATATCAGAGTCTGTCTCAAGCCTTAGGAGCTCTGCACCAACAGAGGATCGAATAGTGCATCCCATGGTTGGTATAGATATATCAGTAAATTCTTTGGAAGGAAGTGATGAGATTCGCAGGCCCACATTGTCCGATTCCAAAGAAACATCACAACAAAATACAGATACTGATCCCAGATCACCTAGGAGTTCAGAATCAGTTTATAATAATGATGGAAGAGAAATAATTGAACAATTTGAGCCAGGTGTTTATGTAACTCTTGTTCTACTTCCCAGTGGAGTCAAGCATTCAAACGAGTCAGATTCAGGTAAACAAATACATCTAGAGCTTCAACTTTTACTTTCCTCTTTTCTTAGATGGACAGAATAGGTTTTATGTTATCCAATGATTGATCCTCTATGAATTACAAAGTTATTCTCTATATGATTGGCAATATTTTCATGTTATTCATTTCCTTTTTTGTTTTCAGAGGTTTAGGAGCCCTAGCATGAAGCTTAGACATGGTCTTCACATACCTGTTTATTCTACACTATTAGCGTCCCTAAGAAGTTGGAATTTTTCTTTAGTTCTCCTAAAATCCATGTTAGAGCAGTAAGAATGCCATCCAGAAAGCATGTTATATCTTTCTCTTTACATAAACAAGTACACATTCAATGATGTGATGTAGGTAAAAAATGTCATGGTTACATGTCAACTGGGGGTTTCGTTTGGTTGTGTCCTGTATTTTAAGAGGAATTTAAGGAAGCTATTTACAGCTAAATAGGCACCAATCTGACACAGGCACAAGTCACAACAAAACAAAGGCTGTATTTTGTTTCAAGCTGAGATACCTTGTCAGTTGCTGTGAGAGATCCAATATTTTACCTTTCCCTCTAGCATTTTGCTTAACGGAGACCACCCTTATGTCAGTTTGGGCCTTCTTTTGGGGTCGGGGTCGAGGTGGGGGGTCTGCCAGGGGAGTCAATATACTGAGGAGCCTTACCCATGACAATAAACAACTAGAAGAAATGAAGGAGGAGGGGCAAGACAGTGTCCCTTTGTGATGGTTAACCTTGTATCCCATCTCTCTTTTCATGGTTCTCAAGCTAATAAACCATAATTTTTAGGTTACGACAGCCAAAGGCCTTCTTCATTGCTGAGTGACGTGATTCTTGTTTTCTGAGGAACATTTCTGCATTATGTATCTTTTTCTGACTAATATATTTACGAAATAACTATTGAAAACAGTTTCAAACAATAGGATACAGTTGTTTTTCGGCCTGTGATGCTTCCTGATCCAATTTTCTATATGCCCGCATATCCTCCCATTCATCCTTGACTTTGTTTACTCCAATTATATGAAGTGAAAAGGTACATGGAAAAAAAAGGAAAGAGAATAATTAACAATTACAGTAGAGAGAGAGAGAGAGAGAAGGAAAGAGAATAATTAATCAATTACAGTAGAGAGAGAGAAGGAAAGTGAATAATCAAACAATTACAGTAGAGAGAGAGATAGCCTTACTATCTTGCAGCATGCATTAAAATGACAGGCACACTGATAGTAGGTTGCAGGGGCACCAATGACCCACGTGGGCTTGCATGCTTGCTTGTATGGATCAACTTGCTGTATTCTGATTAAATATGTGATCCTATCAGTCAATCCTCCTTTGACTCTGTTTAATGAATGGAACAATGTGAAAGGGGAATAAAGGGGGAAAACATGATGGGGGGATGTTCTAGAACATGGCAGCATGCCTTGCAGCGACTGCAAACTGGGAGTAGGTTGTGATGGTAGTGATGCAGTTCGCTAGCTTCTGTGTGCACTGCCAGGGACTGCCTTGGCACACATTCTGCAAGCATGGGCAATGATGTTGCCTAGGTGAATTCCACCAGCAAACCAATTGCACTGGTGCCCAATCAGATGGATGCCGGCCGGGTTCTCCCCTGCACCTTCCTGCTTTGTACGAGTGCAGGCAATGGTACACCTGGCAAAACCTTGCGGCAGTGTGGCTGGTTGCCCACCCATGCCTTCCCTTATTCTTCTTTTCCTTGTTTTGTTTTGAATCCATCTTCTGCATCAAAACCCAATTTAGATGTAGTCTGCAGCCAGTGCATGCAGGGGCTGTAGCACTGTATCACAGTATCACTACCATACATATGTGTTTACTTGCGTGTGAGTTTTATGAATGGTCCCACATAAAGTGGTGATTAAAAATATATAAATGTGCTTGTAATGTTGGGGCCCTCTCCACTCATTGCCTTATCTTTTTGAGTTGGGCAGCCCAATTCAACGGGCTTTAACATGGTTTTTGAGCACGTGATATGATCTGGGCCACATGGAATGCAAAATCAGCCGATCCAGATCGGGATCGGCTGATTCAGATCGAAATCACTGATCCGATTTGGGGATGGGAATGCCAATCCGGGGGAATCGGCCAGAACCGGCCCAGATTGGGCTGCATCT
Source organism: Colocasia esculenta (assembly GCA_014218235.1). Taxonomy (NCBI): domain Eukaryota; kingdom Viridiplantae; phylum Streptophyta; class Magnoliopsida; order Alismatales; family Araceae; genus Colocasia; species Colocasia esculenta. The sequence continues at coordinate 30,442 of JACBKR010001441.1, read as the reverse complement.
GCCAATCCCGGCTGATTCTGGGCCGATCCGATCCGATTCCAGATCAGGATGGGGGGGGGGGTTCCGATCCTGGAGCCCGATCCTATCCTGAATTCCATGCTGGGCCGTGCACTCTGAGTTGATCACGGTCTACATGACAAGCCTAAGATTAACCTGCGTTTATCAAGTGGTGATTAAAAATATATAAATGTGCTGGTAATGGTGGAGCCTTCTCCATTTACTGCATCAGAGTTTTGAGTTGGATGGCTCAGTTCAATAAACCATTTTAGAATTTTATATGCCATTTTTTGCCTCTATATGACTAGAATAATGTTTTGACAGGTAATGTGGTCTTTTACTTTACCAATGTTTCTGCAACATCACATGCATTGGATTGGGTCATCCAACTCAAAATCTTAATACTATGAGTGGAGAGGGCTCCACTATTATGAGCACATATTATATTTGCCAATTTTTTTAATATGGGACTATTTTGACTCATCATATGCAAGCGATTTTAAGCTCTATCAAGTAGACCAAGATAAACTCAGGGTGAGCGGCCCAAATCATACTATTGGTCCTGATACTATGTTAGAGTTCTATTTGATTTGGCGTCCAACTCAAAACCCAAGACTATGAGTGGAGAGGGCTCCACCATTATAAGCACATTTCATATCTTGTCCCTTTTCAATGTGGGCTTATTCTTAAAATCTTTAATATAATGTGGAGTGTGCCAATTTATGTCTCTATCTCTGTTTGTGTGTGCACACATCCTTGCATGTGCAATCATGTATGTGCAAGTCTGCATGCTCGGGCACAGTGTATGTGGAATGTGAAAGCCTTGAATGTACTTGGAGAAAAATGGAAAATCAAGCCAATACTAAATTCCCTATGCTTACTAGCTGAAGGGTATGAAATCTCCTCTGCCTTAAACAATGAGTCTGGAGACTATTTTTATGCAAGGAGGTTCTTCACAGGGTAGTCTGCTTTCCAATCTGATTCCGAAGTGTCAAAATTGAATTTCAACACATTGTTACTACCAAAGACCAATTGGAATGGGAAACTTCCAGTGGCATATGAGAAAGAGTATATAGTTTTGATTTTGTTACTTTTTCATAACGATTTCCAATGATATCTAATTTCAATATGAGTATTCATAATTATATAGATAATATGCCAATGCCAAGAGAAGAGTCTTGAGCTTTTAGCATAAGCATTCAAGCCCGTGGCTTGGGCTTATGTTCAGAAGACAAGTCCAGTAATTATGAAAGTCTGGGAGTAATCGTGTAAGCCTCTCTCTAGATTTTTAGAGTGAGAAGCTCTGAGGATTTGGGGTCCGTGTGCGACCAGTGGGACGCCTGCCAAAGATGTTCTCCAGCGGTGCCTTCGCAAAAGGGGGGAGGTCCAAGATCCTATCCCAGTCCGACCTGCTTTGGATGTGGTTGGAGAGGCCACATAAGGAGGTTCTATCCTAGTGGAAGGGCGACATTGAATGCTCAGGGAAAGAGGTTCTAGGGAGGAAGGCGGTCTTTTGCGGAGGTGGTGAGGGGAAGACGAGCAACGAGGAATATTGGTAGCAACGAATGCTTGGATGCTGGGTCTATCCCATCCGAATACCTGCAAAGGAAAGAGAAATGACTAAGGCGATGTGTCTGTTGCTCGATGGTGGAGGGTCGACGGAGGAGGGAGACATCATCCGGTGCTTGACAAAGGCCACTGGAGCCCATTGGGAGGCGGTGTAGGTCGCTGTGCCCTTTTTTATAATGGTGTGCCAAGATGCTAGGGCCATCGATATAGTGGTTGTTCCCCGTTGCGTCAGAGAATATGGCGAAGAGCTCGGCAGCAAGGTTTCTTGTGGTGACCGGAGCTCTGTACAGGGTCCAGAGATGGCCAGAGTACATGGGGACCTTCCCCAACCCGCAAGGGAGGAAGGTCTGGATCATGATCGAGGGAGTTCCTCTTCAGCTATGTGACAAAGAAGGTCTGGGCTTCCCCTTGAAGGATTTCGGCAAAGTGGTCAGGGGATCCATGGCCTTCTGGAAGGAGGGATCTCGGACGTCGGTGATGGTGGACTTCCTCGTGACTTGCCTGGCTGCGGTTTCAACAGTCATCACGACAGACCTTCAGGGTCTCCCCATCGTCCTCTGTGTCTGGGTGCAGGTGGTGTCTGAAAGTCTAGGGCAACCAGTGACCTGTCGCAAGAAGGAAGACGAAAGGAGGGCGGGCCTTTTGAATTCCAAGGCCGGCCTAAACAGGTCGAAAAGCCCCGCTCAGAGGGTGGTTGCCGAACTGGTTCGTCTAGGGCCGACCTGTGCCTTAGGGGATACATCACAGGGGTTCGGGCATAAGTTTCTCGGATCCAAACCCACCATGCCTAGCAGGTCTGATGGAACTGCGAAGACGTGTCTTCCTTGCCTAAACCCTTCCCCTGTCAGGTGTGTGTTTGGCTTGCAGGAGGCGCCAAGCTCCGTCACCTGCGACTAGACCCCGGAAGAACACCACTTTCTGCCCGTCCGGGTGGCCACAGAGAGACCCTTTGTGCACACTTGGGCACCAGAGGCGAAAGGCAGTGAACCGGAAGTCGGAACTGCAACTGAGGTCTGACTTGGGGTTTCAGCATACATCAACGGACTGGCTTGGTCTCCTGGGGCAGGCCCCAGCTCTTGCCCTCCCTTGGAAGGCGCCGTCGGTGGATGTGACAGTAGAGGAGCCATACGATCTAAATGGAGCAGCCAACAGTCCTATCACAGTGAACAAGGGAACCTATCGGTGTGGAGAGGAACGGAAGACGTAGCATCCTCAAGGAGATCCTCAGAGTCCCATGATGAAGCACAGGGACACTCATCTAGTGGAGGGTGGCTCACTCCTCAGGTGGGAGTTGGAGGCAGATGTCCCTGGCTCACCCAGCTCAAGGGGAAATGTTGGTGGCACCAGGGAAGCGAGGATGGAGGACTACGAAATAAGGAGGGTAAGGAGCTTCTGGAGAAGGTCTCTGTGGAGCATTTTAGGAACCTCGCAGAGAAGTTGGGGGGAGGGTATCTTATGAAGGGGTGGAGAAGGGGCTAAAGGGTTCTCTTTCCCTAATCCAAAAGAGATGGAGGGCGGCTTGGGCGAGGGAAGCGAAGAAAGAGAAATCATTCCTTAGGGTAGGGAATAGCAAGGAGGATGGGGTGGAGACGAGGGAGGGATTGGAGGTGGTAGAGGGAGATGCTGTTTAGTCATTATAAGGATCATCTTTTGGAATGTGAGGGGGTTGGGAGGGAGAGAAGAGGAGTGTTGTGAGGGAGTTAATAAGAAGATGCAAGCCTGATATCCTTTGTATGCAGGAGACTAAATGTAAGGGGATGGCGGAGGAGGTGATGAGGGAGATAGGGGGAGCAAAGCTACTTGGGGGGGGGGGGGGCATTGTCGGCAGTGGGAAGGGCTGGGGGTCTTATGGTGTTATGGAATCCCTTTGAGGTGGAGGAGGTGGAGGTGGAGAGGGTTGTGGGCCGATGGGCCATTTCACTTCATTTCAGGTGCTTGAGAGATGGCTTCTCTTGGGATTTCTCCAAGGTGTATGGTCCTCAATCAAGGGAAGGGAAGAGCGTGTTGTGGCAAAAACTTATTGAGTTCCACCTGGCATCTAGGCGGCCTTGGTGTGTAGGTGGAGACTTTAATGCAGTGGTAACAACTTTAGAAAGGAATGGTACTTCTTCAGCTACAGGGAAGGCAGAGGATTTTGCGACTTTTTCCATACTATTGCTCTTATTACATTGTGCTGGTGAATGCTCCTTTCACTTGGTCCAACTTTAGAGAGAGGCTAGTGTGCTCCAAGTTGGACATATTTCTGATGTCTGTGGAGTGGGAGGACCACTTTCCTCACATGCAGTCCTCTTGTCTTGCTAGATTGGGTTTTGATCACAAGCCTATTCTATTGTCCTCCACTTGCATGCATATGTGGAAACAAATCTTCAGATTTGGGAGGTTTAGGGAGGCTGATTTTATGGACACAGTGCGTGAAGCTTGGACTACTTGTGTTACCTAAGGGGGGGAATGTCAGTGTTGATCAGGAAATTGAGACACCTTTCTCAGGTGCTTTCAATTTAGGGCAAGAGTAAACTCCTGCCTAGTAGACAAGCTGAGGAGAATCTTATGCAACAGATACAGGCGTTGGACTCCCTTGAGGAGGTAGGGTTGATGGATCAAGAAGACAAGAGGGCGAGAGATTCATTGAAGTATGAAGAAGTTCTCAACAAGGAAGAAATATACTGTAAGCAGAGGTCAAGGGAAAAATGGCTAAGAGAAGGGGATATAAATACAACTTACTTCCATAGGATTGTGTCAGTCAGGAAGAGATTGAACTATATAGCTAAGGTCAAGGTGGGCCATCAGGTGTTTCTCAAGGAGGAAAGACATTAGGAGTCAGGCTAAAGACTTTTATGCCAGCCTTTTTATGGAGGAACAGTTCAATAGCCTGGTCATTAAGGATGGATTGCTTCCACATTTGACATCAGTTGAGAGTGAGGCTATGGTGGCTCCATTGAGGAGGAGGAGATCAGACAGACAGTATTTGCATTGGCAGGTGACAAAGCTCTAGGTCCAAATGGTTTTCCTATCATCTGCTGGGAAATTGTCAAGAAAGACTTGGTGGGGCGATGGCAGAGTTTCATGCAGGTATGGCTCACCTGAGGGGTATAAACAAGACCCTTCTTGTATTGATCCCCAAGAAGCAAGGTGTTGAGGAATTCACAGAGTTCAGGCCCATTAGTCTGCTTAATAGTTCTTACAAAATTTTCTCTAAGGTTTTGACGAGAAGACTAAATAGGGTGATGGATGGACATCAGGGGGCCTTCATCAGGGGAAGACAGATACAAGAAAACTTTCTTGTGGCTCATGAATGTCCCTATGCTATGAAAATGTAGAGGAAAAGAGGTATTGTTCTCAAGCTAGATTTTGAGAAGGCATATGACAGAGTTAATTCGAGTTGTGTTTATCATGTACCGGAAAAGATGGGAGTTCAACGAAAGTGGATCTTATGGATCAGGGAATGTATCTCATCTGCTATGTTTTCTGTGCTCATTAATGGACAGCCTTCGGCCACTTTTGATAGCGGGAGAGGGCTTAGGTAGGGTCATCTGCTATGTTTTCTGTGCTCATTAATGGACAGCCTTCGGCCACTTTTGATAGCGGGAGAGGGCTTAGGTAGGGTGATCCCTTATCCCCACTGCTCTTTGTGTTGGTGGCTCAGATCTTCAGTAGATTATGTCAAAGAGCTGAGCAGGAAGGAGTTGTGCAAGGCTTCCACATAGACAAAGATATCAGTATTTCTCATTTGCATCATGCAGATGACACCATTTTGTTCTTGGTCGATGATGAACAACAGTTTATTAATGCTACATTGGTGCTGGAGATGGTACAGGATATTACAGGGCCGAGGGTTAACTACAATAAGAGCCAGGTGTTTGGGATCAACATGGATAACACAGCAATGGCTAGAGCAGCATAGTTGTATGGGTGTCACATTGGGTCCTTCCCTATATCTTACATTGGACTGCCTCTTTCTCTAGGGGCATTCATTACAGGGATTGGTGGGGGTGGTTGGTAGATTTGAATCTAGATTGGCAGGGTGGAAGGCTAAATTGCTTTCTTGTGGGGGTCAGTTGGTTCTTTACAGATCAATGCTGGATAGTTTGCCTATTTATTTTCTATCAATTTTTAGGATCCCAAAGTCAGTGGCGAGGAAGTTAGAGGGCATCCAAGCTGAATTTTCTGACATGGTAATGGACGTAGGGAATGAGGGTGGCATGATATGACCTAGGGGTGGAAGGCTAAATTGCTTTCGTGTGGGGGTCAGTTGGTTCTTTACAGATCAATGCTGGATAGTTTGCCTATTTATTTTCTATCAATTTTTAGGATCCCAAAGTCAGTGGCGAGGAAGTTAGAGGGCATCCAAGCTAGAATTTTCTGACATGGTAATGGACGTAGGGAATGAGGGTGGCATGATATGACCTAGGGGTGTGTTTGTATTAGAGGTTTCAACCTAACTTTGCTTAGCAAGTGGATGTGGAGGCTTGGGCTAGAAGAGGGAGGATTATGGTCTCAACTTATCTCTCAGAGGTACTATTTGCCTTCCAGGGTGTGGGATGTTTTCCCTACACACTTGTATTTTGTTTCTCCTATCTAGAAAGGTATTCTACAGAGTGCGAATTTTGTTAAAGCCAGTGTCAGATGGCATTTGGGGGATAGACCGAAATGTTTGTTCTGGCATGATAGATGGTTGGGGATCATTCTCTTGCGGAGGACATTTCCGTCTTTATTCTTCATTACTGGTAGACCTGGGGCTTCGATGGCTCAGGCATATTATCTCCAGTTGTCAGGGGTGTTTGGGCCCCCACCTTCATGCGGTCTCTTACACCACAGGAGATGGAGCACTTGCAGATCTTTTTAGCTTTTCTTTTGGACTCCAGATCTCAGCATGGCCTGTCCGATTCTTGGGTTTGGAGGTGGGAGAGAGGTGGCAACTTCACTGTATGGTCAGCCTACCAAGTCCTTTCAGATGGAGGTTTGAGATTCCCTTGGCTTTCTCAAGTGTGGGCACCAAAGAGCCCACTTAAGGTGAAGGTGCTCATATGGAGGATTTCGCATGGTCGGCTACCCACATGTGATATAGGTTGGCACAGTTTCTTTAGAATATTTCTATGAGCTGTTGCTTGTGTGGAAACTATGATGAGGACTTGGATCATACCTTACTTCATGCCTTTTGCAAAAGCGGTGTGGGAAAGGATTGGGCAGTGGACCCGGCAGTCTCTTGGGTAGTTCTCTTCAGTGCAGCAGCTGATGGCTAATTGGCATAGGAGGTGGACGATAAAAGGGGACAGAGTTATTTGGTGGCTCATCCTGCATTCCACTCGTTGGGCCCTGTGGTCAGAGAAATAGTAGAATATTCAGAAAGGAAGCGAGGCCTGAAGAGAGGGTTTTTGCTTTCATTTGTGAGAAAGTGGTTTTTTGGGCTGTGCACAAGTGTAAATTGGGGGGGGGCGCATAACCTCTCTATTTTTGTTAGGGGAATTAAGGGGACACTAGCTTGGTGTTCTCTCTTTTAGTGGTTGTCTTTTGTAGGGAAGAGCACCTGTATAGAGGTTTTTGTGGTTATACCTCTACACTTGTACATCTTTTCTATATATATATTTGTGGTATCATCCACATTTCAAAAAAAAAAAATGAAAGTCCGGGGGTTCAGGTTTTCATATAAGTGATCCAGCCTTTCATGCTTCCTCATTTCTGCCTTGCCTTGGCCCACATGAATATTTTCCCCCCTTTTTTGGGGAGAAGTGATTCAGTGCTATTCTAAATTCTCCAGTCCACTATCTTCTTCAGTCTTTAAGGCCATGGCTTGGCCTCATCAACACCAACTGCCCATGAATGGTATCAGGCCAATCATTTGTCTGGGTCCAATAAATGTTCTTTGAAGGGAAGTGCAGTTGATTGATTTTGTTTCCAAGCTTGAAAAAATTATTAGAATCAGAATCAAAATATGTAATTAACATATCTGACTTGAACTCCAAATAAGAAAGACTCGTCTTTTGTCTTCAAATCTGACTTGTTTACAAACTTGGCAGCCAGCATTTCTCATCATTGGATTCCACAAAAAAATTGGAAAGGTCACCCAGTGCCACAGGGTTCCTGTCATTGTGTGTGGGGTGTGTCAGATGTGTGCATCCGTCCTCTTCTGTTTTGCACATTCGTTTTGGAACCCTTCAGTAATATCAATGCATGTGAGTCTTAAAAAAGATGGATAACACATGGAGTTCTGAGCTTTAAGATTTGGAGAAGTGGGAGATGAATTTGTAAAGGGCAGGATAGAATGATGAAGGGGTACATTTCCCGGCCATTGTGCTCTTGCATTCTTCTACACTGAACTACTCCCTAGTGCATGATGTTACCTTCAAATACCTGGAGGATGACTTCCTGTGTCCTCCCTTGGTTGTGTAGATCACGTCCAAGACAGGCAAAATGGTGCTAGTGAAGAATTATTAGATCTAGGCAACAATTACCATGGCCATTGCATAGGAGACTTTAGTATTATCGGGGAAAATAGCTGTTGGTATAAGAGGGAAAAAGGGAGACTGCAAAATAGTTTGCACTGGACAATTTACTGTAACTCTAGATTCGAGATTTGTAGCATAACCTACTACTGAGCTACTTCAAGTGCACAAGTCACGAAACAGAGCAGGTATTCTTTACTGTGCTGTGTTGTCCTTGTTTTGCACTGGACAAGTTGCTGAACTCTAGATTCGATGTTGAGTAGGTCTTGTTTACTGTGATGTGTTGTCCTTTATATGCAAGTTAGAACATCTATTGGCATACCTTGCACTTTCAAGTGTAGATGTTGACGGTTAAGGCCTCCTTTTCTGACACTCATCAATTTGGAATAAACTCATCTAACATCAGCTGAATTGAGCATAGTATTTGCTGGCCTTTGACTTTGACAGTTTTTTTGGAAAAGTCATGCCCATTCCTGTGCCGTTTTGATTGTTACTTAATGCTAGTCCTGTTCTCTATATACCATTATACTCATTGACAATGATAAATTTGTCAACATTTCCTAAGTGTATTTCGGATCTATGTTCCCTTAGCATTAGCTAATGTAATTGTTGCATTCTCTACAATCACTACATAATTCTTGATCTTGGCACTGATATCATGTTATCTTTCTTTCCTTTTCTTTTCGTATTGTTGATGCAGCAAAAGAAGGTTTGCAGAGCAGCAGGCAGAAGAATGGTGGAAAGAAAATAAGGACCGTATCTTCAAGAAGTATAGCAATAAGGGTGCGGAGTCTGCTTCACATGCCCAACCCAAGACTACAGTAGCTGCCGAGGAAGATGACGCAGTGCCATCTTATTCGTAATGTTTTGGCAGAGCAGGCAACTGTCGTCAGTGAAGAGCAGTTATTACACGAGGACATCAATTCAAACAAGAAAACTAGAGGGAGTAACTAGAGTTTGTGAATACAAGCAGCATGGAATGGAAAAATGTTCTCCAATAGAATAAAAATAAATTAGGCTAGCCAAAGCATACGGTCCTTGCCTGGATCTTAAATTGTAATTCTTATTCTTTGTTTTCTTGGTTCCTGTTCCTTATAGTTTTGTTGGTTTTTGTTGCAATCCTGTTAGTGTACAGCGCCGGTAGTTCATAATAAGATGTGTCATGCTGTAAATCCATTCATTTCAATAGCTATCTCACAACGAGGTTGATGGAGGTTTGAGTCAGTTTCAGTAAGTCATCAGACCTTCAATTGCGTAGAAAACAATCTTTTTTCATTTGATACATCATCATGTTACTTCCAGCAGAAACCTTTTTGTTTGGGTACTTTTCCTTATGATCGGCTTCCGCTAGTAGAATGAGCAACATAAGCAAAAATTTTATAATTGAGTTTTGAATTTCTCACTCCTGATGGATCTCCCAATTACAATTCATGATTAACACTTCTTGTTGTTGATTAACACTTGTTGCACACCAAAATGTATGACAAAAAATGATGTGGTAAGCACGTATATATGTTTATAGGTATGTCATATCTTGATCTTGTCACTCTCATGTGAAGCAATCACATAGAAGTATGCCTGCCATGCCACTTTAAGTTGTCGCACACCAAAAGTTATAAACATGTCAGGCATATTACTCATAGTTGCTATGTATGTAGGTGAACAACAAATATTGCTCTCTTGGTGATTCACTTGAAAAATGGTTATGGCATGAATGCTTTGCACATTTTTATGTTCAAATCTTTACGCACTTTTCACTTGGGAAGGGATTGTTATATACATATATAGATTACCCAGAAGAGAATATGCGTGTAAACAATCTTCTACTACACGGAAAATTGAGAACCACTGGATGAAGGTAAAGAAAAGGGATGACCTCTGCTCTGATCTCAGACCAAATTTAACAGCGGTAGAAACAAGGATTGGCTTTCTTCTGATCACGGACCAAATATATGATAGCTAGAAGCTATCAAGCCCTCTTGGATGAAGGCGGAAATATACTTGAGCAATGCATAGAGGTTACCGATTTGTTATTTTCACATTTAGATATTCTTATATGTCATTATGAATGGCCAATAGTTTGTAGAAAAAACTGTTATTTTTATCTCACACCCAAATAGTCGTCTTGCATATCCTCAAATCCAAATGCAGATTAAACCTTTTTTTTTCACAATTCTATTCTGATAACCGCTTTATGTGTGGAAAGTCCTATAGGTTATGCAGATTTCTCATAGCAATTTACTGTGACTTTTACGAATGAGAGATGCTTAAACTTTATTTTATTTTTTAACAAATCAAGTCAATCAGCTCACTTGCTCACATGATCAAATCATCCTACAATTATAGATATACACATTTAAAGAAATGGACGCCGTCGCGACAGGTTAAGGTCGCGTCGACCCTGGCCATCGCGTTCTTGTCGCGACAAGGGAAGCCGTCGCGTTCAGGTCGCGACGCACTGGCCCGCCGCGACTGTTTTTCTGACAAGACGTGACCGTTGTCTTGTCTGTCAAAATGGTCGTGTCGGGTGGCAGGAGCGTACAGTGTTGATGCGACCTGTCAGGCTGTCGCATTTGCTTTCCGGTCTTCGAGGTTTGACCGCTTTTAGGGTCGCGCCGGGGGCGACCATCGCGACGTGGTCGCGATGCTCTGAAGCATCGCGACACGGTTGGTGTCGCGTCAGGTCGACCTGTCACGTTCTGGGGGCCATCGGTTTAAAAACCGAGGGCGCGCCCCATTCTCCCTCTCTCGCCTTTTGCCTTTCTTCCCTCTCGAGCTCCCTTGCATTTCCTGGTGGTTCTCCTCGCTCGTGGTGCTCGTGCTGAGGTGCGGGCGTGCTGTTTGTGTAGGGGACGTGGTCGTGTCGCTTGGAGCGAGGAGGAGGTGGTTGTTCCTACGAGAAGGCCTCAACGGGTTGGATCTTCGCGTGGAGGTAGGGACCCTTGATCCTCTTGCCCTAAGCATGCTCCCCTCCCCCTTGAGATCGTGTTTCTTGCGTAGTTTGTGCTGTGGGTGAGTGAGGAATCCATGCTCGTGTTGAGTGAGGCTCCATCGAGTGTAGATTCGTAGAAATCCATGTTTATGGGGTTTAAGGGTGCTTTGAGGGATTTACAGCTTTCAATACATGTTAAGCATGCTCCCCCTCCCCCTGTGGTTTGTTGTATCGGTGTTTGGGGGCATTTTTCCGGAGGAGGACTCCGAAATGCCCCTCGGCTGAAGACGCAACCTGTCGAAAGGTCGCGATGATGTCGCGACTGGTACGGCCGTCGCGACATCATCGCGACACTCTAGGGTGTCGTGACCAGGTCGCGACAGCCCGATGCATCGCGACCTCAGCCGAGAGATAGGATTTGATCCTCGCGAAAGTCTGATTTTCGTAAAGTCTTCGCCATTTCCACTTTTACTGTACTATGGCACCTGTGCTAGTCTTCCTAGTACGGTCCTACACTAGTCGTTCGTCCAGTGATCGGCACTTGAGGGCTTGTCCCGTGTGAGAGGTTGTTACTATTGCCTGGGACCCCCGTCCTCACGCGCTTGTTGAGGGAGTACTCCGGGTGGTGGGCATGCTCGAGTTGGCAGCCGAGTAGGCGGACTCTGGAGAAGAGGGGAAAAACGTGGTTATGAAGTGGCGTTGAGTTGTTTGCAGAGCTCTCGTGATTGGTCTGGGATGTCGAGGACGGTTCGGAGTTCTACCCGATGCAGGCCAGTCAGTCCTTTCTCATGCCTTACTCCTTGTGGCCCCGGAACCACTTGGAGAGGCAAGACGTAGGACCGTAGTCCGGACAGACTACGGCGGTTACTATTGTGTACTGTGTCCTACCTCGCTCTGACGAGACGTGAGGGTCAGGACCGGGTCGAGGATAAGACACCAGTGGGTGCACCTGACCTTTGACTAGTGGTAGTGTTTTCTGTAGCTAGTGTTCTCTGTCCAGACAGAGTTTCCTCTGTCTGTGTTGCTAGCCGTGTGGGGGTCACGACGAGCAGTCGTACGAAGTTTCCGACCGTGTGTACCTTCCGTACCATCGCTAGTTAGTAGCTTTGCAACCACTCGTTCTTTCGTAGGTAGAAGACATAACTAGTGTTATTTAAATTGTTATATATAGTTCTTCTGTCTATTAGAGTCAGTAGGAGATTGGTAGTCCCTACTGAGCTTCTGTTGTGAAGCTCATCCCTCCTTTTCCCAGGTGAGACTTCTCAGCAGTGGCAGGGCGCGCATCGGGTAGAGGAGACGGGGCGGTAGGCATGGTCCTCGTAGCTAGCAGTGGTTCCCCCCTCTCTGTTGTACTTCACCCTCGGGGTATGCCCCTAAGGGACCTATTTTCCCCTGCCTTACTTGTACTAGTGTGTGTGCATTGGGACTGTACTCGAGAGACATACAGCGGACCTACTTTTCTGTTTTCGTGCGTGTGTTTCTAGTTGTGGTTGACGTTTATTTTCAGTACATATTCTATTAGACTGTGTGATAGACCTTTGGGTCCCAGATCCGTGGGCGGTGACCGTAAAAATCGGGGACCGCAAAAATCGGGCCTCGGCGTGGGCCGAGGGTCAAGTTATCGGGGTCGTTACAGTTGGTATCAGAGCTAGAGTCTGACAGGACTTGTCGTGGATTTATAAACTGCAACAGGAAGTCCCAACAGTAGTACAAGTACACTGCTAGCCGTCCGAGTGGTATTGTTAACCTTGTTGTTGGTGTGACGTACAGGGTATGGCTCCGCGCCGGCGTAGACAGACCAGAGATTGGAGCACCAAGACGAGTCTACGATGCCCGTGCAAGGGCAGGTTCACGAGGAGGTGTCAGCGGAGGAGTCAGTGGCACAACCTCAGGGAGCAGCGGCAGCAGCATCAGCAGCAGGTGGGTAGCAGCAGCAGTGGTACCATCCGCAGCCATAGCAGTACGTAGACTGGTTTCCCTTGGCAGAGCAGTTCTTTAGGGACCTGTACCAGGGAGGGTGGTAGCCTGGGCAGGTGGCAGCAGGTGGTCAGCCTCCAGTACCTCCCCCAGCAGTGCCAGAGCAGTAGCCGGAGCAGCAGGCAGACCTAGAGGTAGAGCAGCCAACAGTTCGGCAGGCGTCGGGCGTCGGGAGTAGCCGGGCCGACCGGAGGAGGGCGACAGTCACTGAGGAGAGGACTGCTCTCCTTGAGAGGTTCCTGCATCTCCGACCGCCGATGTTCATGAGTGAGTATGATCCAGACAAGGCAGAGTGTTGTACACATGAGTTGGAGCGCATGTTCAAGACCATGGAGTGCATCGAGGAGGACCAGGTCAGACTGGCGGTGTACTAGCTCAAGGGACCAGCCCATGAGTGGTGGAGAGTTCAGTGGCAGACTCACTTCCAGGGGTAGCATTTGGATCAGATCACTTGGCAGCAGTTCTTGGAGGTCATTGACGGTGAGTACTTCCCCGATTACGCTCGACGTGAGAGACGAGACCAGTTTTACGAGTTGGTTCAGGGCGATCTCTCAATCTCTCAGTATCACCAGAGGTTGTCCGGTTGTTGAGGCATGTTCCTCAGTGGCAGGTAAAGAGCAGGCTTGTGCGGAGAGGTTCATAGTAGGACTGAGGCCAGACTGGTGGGGCGTGACAGCTCACATGTGCACCACCTTGGGAGAGGCCGTGGCCAAGGCCACCGCCTTGGAGAGAGAGACTTGGCAAGCCCATCAGCAGCAGCAGGGAGGAGCCTCTTCCAAGTCCTCGTCGTCAGCGCCCGCAGGCAGTCGCGGGTAGTGCAACTTCTTCTTCTTCGGCTCAGGCAGTTCAGGTAGTTGAGTACTCACGGGGGTGGATGGAGCCGGCAGTAGAGGCGTCAGTCGAGGTTCACGGAGCAGTCAGTCCAGCAGGGACCTGAGCAGGGTGGTCAAGAGGCACGCTGTTACACTTGTGGTTTGCCAGGCCACTTCAGGAGGGACTGCCCGATGGGGCAGGTTCCGCAGCAGTAGCCAGTACAGTACGCGCAGCAGCTATCGTAGTACCAGTACCTCCCCAGTAGCAGGACCCCGTCAACAGCAGCAGGGGCTAGTACCAGCAGCAGGCTCAGCAGTTTTCGCAGTTTCAGCAACCGCAGCAGTACCAGCCGTACTAGCCGCAGCAGTTTCCTCAGCACAGCAGACGCCGAAGTAGCAGCAGCCCCAGCAGGCGCCGCAGCGGGGCATGGCCATGGTTGTGTGATGGCTGTTAAAGGAGCAGGCGGAGGCGTCGAACTGGTTATAAGTACCTGCCATCTCTGGTAGAGTTGCCCGTGTTTTGGTGACCTGGTACTTCTCTCTGTTTTGCTTCGAGGAGTTTTACGAGTCTCTGGTTCGTCACACGCCCGAGAGGCAGGGTGATGTGTTGGTTGATCTCCGTCCAGTGACTACATGCGGTCTTTTGGTTACCTGGAGGGCGTCACAGTTGAGTTGAGGGTCACCAGTTGCCGGCCAGGTTGTACGCGTTGCAGCTACGTAACTTTGCCGTCATCCTGGGCATGGACTGGTTGGAGGCTCACTCGGCTGTGGTCGATGTCAGCGGAAGGACCGTTCGGTTTGAGATACCTGGAGGTGTCTGTCCTCTGCTTCCGAGGTATCCGATCTACACGCTGACCCTTTATTTCCTTCTGCAGAGCTCTTCGTTTGATCCGTGATGGCTGTGTGCATACCTTGCTTCTGTTTGTTCCATAGAGCCTAGAGGATCATCAGTTTTTGATGTGCCTGTTGTTTGTGAGTTCCCTGATGTGTTTCCGGAGGATCTACCTAGGTTGCCGCCTGAGCGGGAGGTAGAGTTCTCCATTGAGCTTTTGTCTAGTACGATGCCTTTGCCCAAGGCACCTTACCGGATGGCCCCAGCAGAGTTGCACGAGTTGAAGTGCCAGTTGCAGGAGTTGCTTGAGCTGGGATTCATTTGTCCGAGCCATTCTCCATGGGGGCGTGCCAGTCCTGTTTGTGCAGAAGAAGGATAGCAGCTTGAGGTTGTGCATCGATTATCAGCAGCTAAACCAGGTTGCAGTGAAGAACAAGTATCCGTTGCCGAGGAGTGATGATTTGTTTGACCAGTTGCAGTCTGCCAGGGTATTTTCGATGATTGACTTGAGATCTGATTACTACCAGTTGAGGATCAGTGAGTCTGATATTGTCAAGACGGCTTTCCGTTCCAGGTACGGTCACTACGAGTTTGTCGTGATGCCGTTTGGGCTCACGAACGCCCCCGCAACTTTCATGGATTTGATGCATAGGGTGTTTAGTGAGTACTTGGATAGGTTTGTGGTCATCTTTATGGATGACATTTTGGTCTACTCGGCTTTTGAGGAGGAGCACGAGGAGCACTTGAGGATCGTGCTAGAGACCCTGCGAAGTCACAACTTTATGCCAAGTTCGACAAGTGCAAATTTTGGTTAAGGGAGGTGCTCTTTTCTCGAGCACGTGATCTCGGGTTCTGGTGTGGTAGTGGACCCTGCCAAGGTGGAGGCAGTGTTGTCGTGGGAGCAGCCCACTTCTGTGTCAGAGGTTCACAGTTTTCTAGGCTTGGTAGGTTATTACAGGGAGATTCATTCAGGATTTTGCCAGGATTGTAGAGCCGTTGACCCAGTTGACCAGGCAGGAGACCAGGTTTGTGTGGTCAGAGGACTGTGAGCAGAGTTTCCGAGAGCTGAAGACGAGGTTGACTTCAGCGCCAGTGTTGGTCTTACCGTCTGGTAGCGGAGGTTTTGTGGTATACACCGATGCGTCGAGGACAGGTTTGGGTAGAGTGCTGATGCAGCACGGTAGGGTCGTTGCCTATGCTTCTCGGTAGCTCAAGAAGCATGAGAACTACCCTACCCATGACTTGGAGCTGGCAGCAGTGGTGTTCCCTCTCAAGTTGTGGAGGTACTACCTGTACGGCGAGGTGTTCGAGATCTTCACCGACCATCAGAGTTTGCAGGACATTTTCACCCAGAAGGATCTAAACTTGAGGCAGTGTAGATGGATTGAGTATTTGAAGGACTACGACCTTACCCTCTCCTATCACCGGGAAAGGCTAACGTCGTAGCCGATGCTTTGAGCCGGTGTATTTGCTTGAGTTCACTGATGGTCAGAGAGTGGAGGTTGTTCGAGGAGCTGTCTCAGGGAGCTTTCCACCCGTCGAGGCACAGAGACTGTGCAGTGGTTGACCAGCTTGTCAGTCCATCTGACAGGTTACCGTCAGGTTTTGGAGGCGCAGCGGACAGACACGAGTAAGAGATATTTGCAGATGCCAGAGTTGAGCTGGACGAGGACAGTGAAGTCAGATTCAGCGGCAGGCTGTACGTTCCCAGTGAGGGCGCCAGGTGCTGTTGTCAGAGGCTAACAGGTCGATGTATGTGTTCATCTTGGTTCCACTAAGATGTATCATAGCTTGAAGAGGTTCTTCTGGTGGCCAGGGATGAAGAGGGGCGTGGCAGAGTTTGTTGCTCGGTGCCTTACTTGTCAGTAGGTGAAGGCTGAGCATTAGCGTCCAAGTGGTGAGCTGCAGTCGTTGCCCATTCCCGAGTGGAAGTGGGATGACAACACCATGGACTTTGTGGTTGGTTTGCTCGTACTCCGCAGAGATATGATGGCATCTGGGTGATCGTGGATCGTTGACCCAAGTCAGCGCACTTTTTACCAGTCAGGATGTCTTGGTCAGTGGATAGGTTATTCAGGTGTACGTGGACGGGGTTGTTGTGTTGCATGGCACTCCAGTTTTGATAGTTTTTGATAGAGATCCGAGGTTTACTTCAGGGTTCTGGCGCAGTTTTGCAGAGGTCACTTGGCATAGAGTTGGGCAGTCAGAGAGGACCATTCAGACTTTGGAGGATATGCTCAGAGCGTGCTGTTAGACTGGAGCAGTATGTGGGAGTCACACCTTCCGATGGTAGAGTTCGCCTACAACAACAGTTATCACTCAAGCATCAGAATGGCACCATACGAGGCTTTGTATGGTCACTCGTGCAGGACACCAATTCACTGGTTCGAGGTTGGTGAGAGGCAGCTTTTGGGGCCAGAGTTAGTTCAGCAGTGTGCAGAGATAGTTAGTCTGGTCAGGTAGAGACTTCAGATAGCGCAGAGCAGGCAGAAGAGCTACGCAGATGTCTGCAGGAGGCCGCTACAGTTCAGTGTTGGTGACCTTGTGTTCTTGCGGGTTTCTCCGACCAAGGGTGTTATGAGGTTTGGTAAGAAAGGAAAGCTCAGTCCCAGGTACATTGGGCCTTTCCCTATTACATAGAGGGTCGGCGAGGTGGCTTACAGATTGAGTCTTCCGGCAGAGTTGGCAGGCGTGCACAATGTTTTCCATGTTTCGCAGCTCAAGAGGTACGTTGCAGACCTGTCGCACGTGTTGGACTAATCGCAGTTGGAGGTAGAGCCAGAATTGTCAGTTGCAGAGTATCGGTCAGAGTTGCGACGTAGAGTGCACCAGTTGCGTCGGAGGCAGATTTGTTGTGAAGTTGTTTGGGAGAACCCGTGGGTGGCGACGCCACCTGGGAGTGCAAGGATGAGATGATGAGCAGTTTCCATATTTGTTTGATTGATTGTATGCCGATCTCCCTGTACCGCTTTCCGATTTGAGACCGAGTTTGTTTCATTTCGAGGACGAAAGTCTTAAGGTGGGTGGGATGTAAGACCCGGCCCTCCTCGGCCTTTGCCCCCTACCTCAGGGTCGCAAAAGCACCCTAGTCGCGACGAGGTCGCGACAGGGATTGCCGTCGTGACAGGTTAAGGTACGCCCCGACCCTGGCCAGCCTTCCTTGTCATGAAGGGAAGCCGTTGATGAACAGTCCATCCCCATGTACTTTTAAATTAATTACATGCCTATTTTGGTGATAACCAAAACATTGTCAAAAGTTTTTCTAACTTGTTTTTTAGCCTTAAGCACAGGAATTACCCAAAGAAAATCAAGCATTTGTGGTAAGTACTCACATACATTGTTTTCAGAAGAGCATAACGATTCCTTCATTAACTGTAACGATTTCCTCAAGTACAACGATTTACTTGTAAGATTGAATAACCTTGCTGTGTCAAACAAGTCGATATTATAACGACTCTGTAAGTTATCGTAACGACTCCTTCAGAAGTTATAACGACTTGCTCATTATAACGACTCTGTAAGTTATCGTAACGACCTTCAGAAGTTATAACGACTTGCTCATTATAACGACTCTGTAAGTTATCGTAACGACTCTTCAGAAGTTATAACGACTTGCTCATTATAACGACTCTGTAAGTTATCGTAACGACTCCTTCAGAAGTTATAACGACTTGCTCATTATAACGACTCTGTAAGTTATTGTAACGACTCCTTCAGAAGTTATAACGACTTGTTATTATAACGACTCTGTAAGTTATCGTATCGATTTCTTCAGAAGTTATAACGACTTGCTCGTCATAACGATTCTGTAAGTCATCGTAACGATTTCTTTAGAAAGGTATAACGACTTGCTCGTCATAACGTTTCTATAAGTAAGCGTAACGATTCTATTAGAAGTTATAACGACTTGGTTAAACGATTTCATAAGTTATCATAACGACTTCTTTTGAGACTATAGCAATTTGTTCACAACGATTCTATCAAGACTATCATAACGATTGCATAAGTCATGTTTCTATTAATTAATTGTTTATCTTGATTTAAGATACGTTGAATAGTCAAAGTTGCATCACGTCTGTTTGACTGCCATGCATTTAATAAAGACTGAACGTATCTCTGCATGGATACGGATCATATCTTCTATTCTCATGTATTCTCTGCATGCATCTTTTAGAACGATGAACTGTCACTACTATATTTGTGTCTATCTGCTCTAACGTTGATTGACCTGGAGATAGTATAGCTGTCTACCATTAAAGCTCACCTTGCAGAACCTTGAGGATGTACTATCCTACAACATTGGACACAGAAAGAACTACAAGCCAACTCAGAAGATCTCTTCACTTTGCGTGCTCCAAAGAACAAAGACTGTCGACAGGAAGCTTCCACAAATCCTTCAGTCTAACGTACACCAAAGCTGTGAGACAACGGTCATCTCTTCGTCCTATTCAAATTGAGATATAAATACAAGACGAAGTTCTGAAGACAAGATATGAAATAGAAAGCATTATTGATATTCAAGAGAGACTAGAACTCTGTAGCTTTCAAGTCTTCAAGATCTCTAGAGCCAGAAATTCATTCCTTTCGATCTTGGCTCTTAGCTCCTTGTGCTGTGAGAAAAAAATTAAGGAAGAGCTAGATTAGTTCTGAGAGAGTGCCTTGTGTAGATCTTCGTCTCTCAGTGCTTGTAGCTTCAGATTGAGTTTTGTAAAAGCTTGATCTAGGGGCTAGTCATTTCTTCAAGATTATCTTGAGTTTTTCCCTTCGTGTGTGAAGGAAGACCTGGTGGTTTCCAGGGTGGTGTTTTTCCCTTCAGGAGTGAAGGAAGACCTGGTGGTACCAGGGGGTGTTGTGTTCCTTCAGGAGTGAAGGAAGACCTGGTGGTACCAGGGTGTTGTGTTCCCTTCAGGAGTGAAGGAAGACCTGGTGGTACCAGGGTGTTGTGTTCCTTCAGGAGTGAAGGAAGACCAGTGAGCTGGGTGGTTGTTTTTGTCCATAGGGGGACTGTACCCTAGTTAGTGAAATCCTGAGGGTTGCTCAGGACTGGACGTAGGACTCCAAGGAGAGGAGATCCGAACCAGGATAAATCTGTGTGTTGTGTGTTTGTCTTCATTGTGTGATTGTTGTTTTTACTAACCATTACTAATCCCTTTCAAGAACTCTTTATGTTTCTTTGAGTTCAGGTTTTTATCAGATAAATTTAATTTAAAGACCCATTCACCCCCCCTCTGGGTTAGCCAACCGGGCAACAAGTGGTATCAGAGCAAGTCTCTTCGACAAAGAACAAGATCCAACGATCTGAAGAGCAAAGATCCATGGCAGCCCAAGGTCACTTCGAAGGTCAGTCTGTCAACAGACCTCCTTTGTTCGACGGTGAAGATTATACGTATTGGAAGACCAGGATGGAATACTTTCTACAAGGCCACGACTATCAAATCTGGTCGATAGTGGAAGAAGGTGATCTGGTCGTCACAAATGAGAAAGCACAATGGACAGATGAAGATAGAAAGAAAATCTCCTTGAACTGTAAAGCCAAGAGCATTCTATGTTGTGCTCTAAGCAAGAAGGAGTTCAACAGAGTCTCAGCATGCAAATCCTCCATGGAAATGTGGGAAAAGCTAAGGATTACGTATGAGGGTACAGACAAAGTAAAGGAGACAAGAATCGACATTCTTGTCACTCAGTATGAAAGATTTCAAATGCAATCAGGTGAGTCTATTACCCAAATGTTTAGTCGATTTACTGACATCACTAATGGTCTAGCCAGTCTAGGAAAGTCATATGAGATTGCAGATATGGTAAGGAAGATTCTCAGATCCTTGCCATCTTCATGGACGCCAAAGGTCACAGCTATCGAAGAAGCTAATGACCTTAAGAGAATGTCAGTAGAAAAACTCATCGGGTCTCTCATGGCCCATGAAATAAACATGGAAAGATTAGGAGAATCCTCCAGTAGAAAGAAGCAGTCCAATGCGCTCAAAGCTAATGGGGACTCATCTGAAGAATCCTTGGATAACAGTGAAGATAGCAAAGATAGTGATGATGAAGAAGCTATGCTGTCAAAAAGATTGCAGAGAATCTTGGCCAAGAAGAAGAAGTTCCAGTCTGGTAGGAGGTACTTCAAGAAAAACAAAGATTCAAGAGACCAGACGGAAAGATCAGAAGAGGAATGAGCCACTTTGCTATGAATGCAAGAAGCCTGGACATATCAAGGCAGACTGTCCAATGCTAAAGAAAAATGATCACAAGAAGAAGGACAGCTCCAGAAAGTTCAGAAGATACAAAAAGAAAGCCATGGCAGCTGCATGGGAAAACAGCAGCGACTCAGACAGTGAGTCAAGCTCCAGCAGTGAAGAAGAAGAAGCCAACCTGGCTTTATGGCAAATACCGAGGATAAGGTAACTTCTGATTCCTCTTTTGATTCCTGTAATGATTCAGATTCCGATAATTTGGAAAGTGCCTTTAATGAACTTTACGATAAGTATAAAGAAGTATCTAAACTACTTAAGTTTAGCAAGAAAAATATCACCTGTCTCGAAAATACAAACTCAGATTTAAAATCTGAAAATGAAGAACTAGAAAAACAAATAATGGAGCTTAAGAGAAGAAATGAACTATTATGTGAAAACTTAAAAGACAAGAACAAACAAATCATTCAACTAGAAAAACAGGAAAGCTCAGATGATTTAAGAAAAACGATAAAAGAATTAAATGAAGAAAACAATACACTAGCAAGCACCTTAGAAAAATTTACAAATGGAAAGAACTCCTTATTACTAAAGGGTGCTAGAAGATCTGGTAAGAACAAACGAGGTATAGGATACATACCTCCAGTAAATGAAGAAGAAATAGTCTATCCTGAAAAATATCCAACTCCTAAATTCACTTCAGAACAAGATGTGGCATATAAAGCGAATTTTAAGTACATAGAAAGAGTAACAATAACATCATGTTGTAGTCACTGTAATAAGCTAGGACATTTAAAATCCACCTGTCCAACAAGACATAAGAAGTGGATAATAAAAATAAAAATAAAAATTGATACTGACCCATCAGGACCCAACAGAACTTGGGTACCTAAATCTTGATGTCTTTATTTCAGGTTAACCTTCGAGCATCCAAATGGTATTTGGATAGTGGGTGCTCAAGGCACATGACAGGAAACCTGAAGCTTTTCTCCATCTCCAAGATGAAGAAGGAACAGTCACTTATGGAGATAATGGAAAAGGAACCGTAGTAGGCAGTGGATCAGTAAACAGCAAAGGAAAAACAGTCATAGAAGATGTGCTGTTAGTCAAAGGATTGAAGCACAACCTCATCAGTATAAGTCAGCTGTGTGATAGAGGACATCAAATCAAATTTCAAGAGTCAAAATGCAGCATACTAAAGGATGGAGCAGTCATCTTTGAAGCAAATAGAGAAAAGAATCTGTACGTGCTCTACCTTGAAGAACTCAAAGAGCAAAATGTATGTCTGGTAGCCAGCAAAGACAAATCAACTGATCTGTGGCACAGAAGGCTAGGCCACTGCAGCTTGGATGGCTTGAGCAAGCTCAGAAAGAGGAATCTTGTGGAAGGTCTACCGAAAATCAATGGTAAATTAGAAAGTGTTTGCAGACCTTGTGCTAAGGGAAAGCACACAAAGAGTTCCTTCAAGTCAAAGACGGTGGTGACCACCTCAAAACCCTTAGAGCTCCTACATATGGATCTATTTGGGCCAATGAGAACTACCAGTCTTGGAGGAAAGAATTTCGGATTTGTTATAGTAGATGACTACTCAAGATTCACATGGGTATCATTCTTAGAACATAAAGATGATACTTTTGATAATTTTGTCAGCTTCAGCAGGAAAGTTCAGAAAGATCAGAAGTTCAGTATAGTATCCATTCGATCTGATCATGGTGGTGAGTTCCAAAATGAAAAGTTTGCTAGATTCTGTGATGATCAAGGAATTCAGCATAATTTCTCAGCACCAAGGACACCACAGCAAAATGGTATAGCTGAACGGAAGAACCGAACTCTCTTGGATATGGCAAGAACCATGCTTTGTGAATATGAGCTACCAAGATATTTCTGGGCAGAAGCAGTCAACACAGCCAGCTACATTGTCAACAGAGTCATGATCAGGCCAATCCTGAAGAAGACTGCATATGAGCTGTTTAAAGGGAAGAAGCCAAAGATCAGCCATTTCAGAACCTTTGGATGTCCTTGCTTTATACACAACAACGGAAAAAGGGATATTGGTAAGTTGGATGCCAAATCAGATGAAGGCATCTTCATGGGGTACACTTCTAAACCCAAAGGCTATAGAGTGTTTAATAAACGCACTTATTGATTGAACAGTCTGTACACATTATTTTTGATGAAACTAACCCTTCCTTGAGGAAGGAAGTAGAAAGTGATAATGATGATGCAGATGAACTGTCTAACAAACTGAAAGACACATCACTTGAAGACAAGGATGATCCGCCTCTGGAAGAATTGCAACAAGAAGAAATTTCTCATGAAACTCTTCCAAAGGAATGGAGATACAAGAAAGATCACCCACCTGAAAACATCATTGGTGATCCATCTATAGGGGTAAGAACAAGAGGTAACGTGATTCCTTGTGATTACCTTGCTTTTGTATCTCAAATAGAGCCTAAGACAGTCAATGAAGCCTTAACTGATGAATCTTGGATAATAGCAATGCAAGATGAATTAAATCAATTCAAAAGAAACCAAGTATGGTCACTTGTTCCTAGACCATCAGACCATCCTGTGATCGGCACCAAATGGGTGTTCAGAAACAAATTGGATGAATCTGGTGTAATTCTAAGAAACAAGGCCAGACTGGTGGCTCAAGGCTATTGTCAAGAGGAAGGCATAGACTTTGATGAAACCTATGCACCAGTGGCTAGACTTGAGGCTATTAGAATTTTACTTGCTTATGCATCTGCATTAGATCTAAAGTTATTTCAAATGGATGTTAAATCTGCCTTTCTAAATGGTTTTATTAAAGAAGAAGTTTATGTGGAACAACCGCCGGGTTTTGATGATACAGACTTTCCGAATCATGTTTTTAAATTGCATAAGGCTTTATATGGTTTAAAACAAGCACCTAGAGCTTGGTATGAAAGACTTAGTTCTTTTCTCCTAAAACATGGTTTCAGTAGAGGTCAAGTAGATAGCACTCTTTTTATAAAAACAAAAGTCAAAATATACTGTTGGTTCAAATTTATGTGGATGACATCATCTTTGGATCTACTGATGAATCCTTGTGCAAGTATTTTGAAAAGCTAATGCAGGGAGAATTTGAGATGAGTATGATGGGAGAGCTTAACTACTTCCTTGGACTTCAAATCAAACAAGGAAAGGAAGGAACTCACATCTGTCAAGCAAAGTACACCAGAGAACTGCTAAAGAAATTTGGATTTGAAAACACCAAGCCACTGTCAACACCAATGAGTACATCAACCAGGATGGACAGTGACAAGGATGGTAAGAAGGTAGATCAAAAGATCTACAGAGGTATGATAGGTTCATTACTTTATCTAACCGCAAGTAGACCTGATATATTATTTAGTGTATGCATGTGTGCTAGATATCAAGCCGACCCTAGAGAGTCACATTTAATTTCTGTGAAAAGAATTTTTAGATACTAGCCAGGACTCATGATCTAGGATTATGGTATCCAAACTCCTGTGATGTAAATTTAGTAGGATATTCTGATGCTGACTATGCTGGATGCAAGGTAGATAGGAAAGCACCAGTGGTTGCTGTCAATTTCTTGCAGGATGTTTAATCTCATGGTCATCAAGAAAACAAAATTCAGTAGCACTATCTACAGCTGAAGCCGAGTACGTAGCTGCTGGAAGTTGCTGTACACAACTCTTATGGATAAAGCAACAGCTTGAGGATTTTGGACTCAAATCAAGAAATTCCCTGCTATGTGACAACACCAGTGCTATCAACCTCACCAAAAATCCAATTCAGCACTCCAGGACCAAACACATTGAGGTCAGGTACCATTTTATTCGTGATCATGTAGCTAATGGCAATATTGAAATATCGTTTATTGATACAAACAATCAGTTAGCAGACATTTTCACAAAGGCCTTACCTGAAGAGAGATTTACATCTCTTAGAAGGGAGTTAGGCATGTGTATTTTGTGAAAAGATCTTCATTTAAAGCTGGTATAAAAATTCTCAGAATTTAAGTGGGCTTACTCTCTCTCCTTTTATGGCAAAATCAATTCAAAATTCTCAGTTTAAGCGTTTCCGTCCGATAAGTCATAGTCCTTCAAGGCGGTCAACCTCGTTTGTCGTTTTTCTGACGCCTCATCTTTTGGGAGCATTTATATTCTTTAAATCGATGCGTTAACGATTCCCCTTCCTCATTCACCTCTTTCCCTCTTTCGTCCCTACGCATGAGCCGATGCCCTAGCGACTCTTGCCTCTATCCTCTGCAAATTCGAAGCTTCCATCTCCTTCCCGCGAAATCGTTTGAGGATTCCTTCTCGTCACTGTTCTCTTCAACCTTTCAAACCTTTCTCCCACCTGAATCCATGGCCGCACCAGCTATCGCCGGCAGTGTGGGTGGCTACAGCGCCGAATACCTCACCCCAGCTCAGCAGGAGCGTTTCACCTTTGTGAAGACGAAGCTCTGTGGTCACAAGGAAGTAGATATTGAAGATCTGCAGAAGAATGGAATGAGCAGCATCGTTGAGAAGATCAACCAGATGAAATGGGAAGGACTTACCACTTGCTCAGAGGTAAGTTATCCGGACTTGGTAAAGGCGTTCTTTGTGTGCTTAAGAACAGAAGAAGATGGGGCCCTCGTTTCTTCAGTCAAGGGCACCCTAATCAGAATCGACCAGGAACTGCTTAAGATGTTGTTTGGAGTAAGCACATCCGGTTTCAGTGGAATTCATTCTGTAGAAACCCAAGAAAAGGGTTTGGGGATTGTTGGGCCAGGGTTCAAAATGAGAGACGGCAAGCTAGATATCAATCAGTTAAGTGCCTTCAACCGTCTCCTTCACTTCATTGTTTGTCAGATTTTGGTTCCCCGTAGTGCAACCTTCTCCTCTTGCACTAAGGCTGACTCCGACCTGATGTTCTGGGCCATTAAAAATAAGGAAATAATATGGCCGCAGTGATGATAGAGAGAATGAAATTTGCCAGGGAACAGATTTGGGACACTAAAAGCAAGTTGAATGTGTCCCTGCCCTATGCCCATTTACTTACCAGGATCTTCAGACACTTCGGTGTAGATGTCTCAGGGGCAGTTGTAGAGAAGATGGGCCAAGCTATCCGGTCCAGAAATCTAAAGAAGAGTGGTTTTTCAGTAGTCAATGGGGTCTGGTTCAAGGCCTCAGTTGCAGAAGGTGAAGGACTCATTGGTGAGCCTTCAGTTGCTCAATCCCAGTTGGAAGCAGACTCTGTGATGCCTGAATTGCCACTGGAATCAGGTACTGTTCCAGTTCTTGTAGAAGCAGAGCAGGAAGGGCCATCTATGGCCAGAAATCAATCAGAGGCAGCAACAGCAGTAAGGGAAGAAAAGAAAGGCCAGCAGCAGCAGAACCAGTTGTATTTCATACTGAAAGGAGAATAGAGGACATTCTCCCAGAAGACATCTTGCCTGTTATGGAGGAGACTGTGGCATCAGGCCACATCTTTGAAGAAGGTCCAGTGGAAGAAGAGCAGCAAATCCTCAGGATGATTCTATGGAAATGGATGCTCCCTGTCAGGGGGAGACTGGTGCAGTTGCAGAAGATGCTCCACTTGAGGGGGAGCAATCCCAAGAGAAACCAGTTGATGCACCTCCAGCCACCACAGATCAGGAGGAAGAACAGAGAAATTCTGAAAATTTGGATGCCAGAGAAGGGGAGACAGCTAGTTCATCAAGTTCTGATGAGGATAATGATCCACCTCCTCCAGCTACAAAGGGCAAAGAGAAAGATATAGCTCCTGAAGTACCCCTTTTAGCTGATGCACCATTTGAACGACAGGTCAAGCAAAAGATTGTCATCAATTTAAAACCTGTGATTGAGAGGTTGGATGTTCAGGGTGAGCTGCTTTGTTCACTTCAGTCTGATGTGAATTCCATCTTTCTAAGCCAAGCTTCAGCCCGCAAGGAACTGGTTCAGATCGCTCTGCCATAACTTGGTTCCATCAGGAAATGGGGGCCATGAAGAATATATTATCTGACATCTTCAGGCAGTTGGAGCTCAAGCTCCTCCTCCTCTAGCAGCTCAGGAGCCTAACTCAAGTGTACCTGAGCCCTCCGGCAGCAGCAGCAGCTCCAGCAGAAGGACCAGCAGCAAGGCCGAACCATCAGGGCCATCAGGGCCAGCTGAAGAGTCAGGGCCATCAGGGCCAGCTGAAGAGTCAGGGCCATCAGGGCCAGCTGAAGAATCAGGGCCATCAGGGCCAGCTGAAGAATCAGGGCCATCAGGGCCAGTTGTGTTGGAATCAGGGCCACCAGGGCCGGCAGTGTTGGATCCTTTGCCTTCCTTGGCTGAAGAAGTGGTTTCAGATCTTCCACCCATTGCTCCCACTTCTACCAACACTCCCATTCCTCCTTCTCCACCCACTAACTTCACAGCTCCACCTGCTCCACCTCCCTTCAAAAGCCTAGATCCAGGCCCATTTCCTCTCCTACACCTTTTCCTCCTCATCCTATCTCACCCTCTCCTGTTTCTTCCACTTCTCATCTTTCTTCTTCTCAAGATTTCGAGGCCCCTCCAGCATCCTCAGCTGGAGCCTCATCCTCTTCTGGTACATCTTCATTTCCAGAAGTAGGTCTCTCAATTCTGATGCATTTCTCAACCCCCCTGCACCTCCCTCCTTTATCACTATTATTCCTAAGAATGTCCAAATCGACTCTCCCTTTCTTGATAAAATTAAGGATGAGTTTGAAGAGGTTATCCTTAGGTCTGTGCTCAAGGTAGGAGACCACCTTTCCAAGACAGACTCTTTCAGTACTGTCTCAAAGAAACGCAAACTTTCTTCCTCCAACACTCCTCTTTACCCTCCTTTGTGGTTTTCTCTTACAGTAACCCACAAGCATACCTCACTGTACAAAGAATACCTTCAAAAGGTTGTCTTTGCCACTCTTCACAATCTTCCTTTTCTTAACCTCACTGACCATTTAGATGTAATTCTTCCCTATACTCCTCTGTCAAAAGCCGAAAAATCCAAAATCTTCTTCTCAGCCCACTCCAAACCTGAGGAGCAATGGGCTAAATCTCATAAAGATCTGTACAATCGCTTTCTTCAAGCTAAGGCAGCAAGGTTTCCTCCCAGGGATCACTCCTTGACCCTTTCTGAGTGGTTCAAGTTACACCACCAGAACACCTGGGCCCCTGCCATTCAGAAGCTAATCAAGCTGATCAGGCATTTCCAAATGTTCAACAACTACAGGTATCTCAACAGATTACCTGAAGTTCAGCTTAGCCAGTTCAAGAGAGCCATCAAGGTCCTTATCCACTCTGAGCAGTCTGAGGAAATCAGAATCGATTTTGCAACTCTTCATTTACCTGAAGAAGTTTTCCTGCCTCAGATTCATTTCTTGATTATGGAATCTTCGATTGGTTCAATCATCTTTGAGCGTTTTGCCAGAGTTATGGGCAGAATCAAGATTCAGAAAGGCCTTCAAGTTGGTTTTCCTAGATTTCTCTTCCGGGAATATCATAGAGGGTTTGTCCAATCTGATATTCTTGCCCCTCTACTCTCAGAATGTGAAAGGCTGAATGCCTCCGATTGGTCCAAGCTTTACTCTCTGTCTGCTCAGCAGCTAGCTCACCTGAATGCTGCTCAGGCCAGGGAAGGAAAAGCTCCTATATCTCCTGCCACCTTCTTGGATATGAACTCAATCCGTCTGTCCTTGATCCCTACAAGGTTTGGGCTGAAAGGTACAAAGTGTTTTTAGCTCTTCGCCAGGAACTCAAGGAACAACAGGTTTTCTATCCTGTCTTGCCCCATGGTAAAACTCTCAATCTGCTCTCCATGATCCCGATGAGTATGATCAGTTTTTACCAAGCAGCGAAGCATCTATCTATCCAAGATGGCTCCAACCATGGGACCAACCTTCTCCATTGAGAGTGGTGCCTTTAGGCAATTTTTCAAGCGTCAGGAAGAGCAGGCCTGGGAAGCTATTTCTCATTATGCCTCCTTCTCTCTCCTGCTTATTATTTGCCTGTACCTCCACAGGCTTAATGAATGAATTGTGCTCTTTCTCCTCATTGTCTCTTATTCTTTGTCTCTTTCCTATTACTTTTTGCTTAATGACAAAAAGGGGGAGAATGTTTAACCTACTTGTGTCTGACACATTCTTGAAATCATGATTTCAGTACTTTAATTCATGCTTACTGTTAAGTACTACTTAAATGTTGATCATAGTTTTGTCATCACCAAAAAGGGGGAGATTGATGAACAGTCCATCCCCATGTACTTTTAAACTAATTACATGCCTATTTTGGTGATAACCAAAACATTGTCAAAAGTTTTTCTAACTTGTTTTATTTAGCCTTAAGCACAGGAATTACCCAAAGAAAATCAAGCATTTGTGGTAAGTACTCACATACATTGTTTTCAGAAGAGCCATAACGATTCCTTCATTAACTGTAACGATTTCCTCAAGTACAACGATTTACTTGTAAGATTGAATAACCTTGCTGTGTCAAACAAGTCGATATTATAACGACTCTGTAAGTTATCGTAACGACTCCTTCAGAAGTTATAACGACTTGCTCATTATAACGACTCTGTAAGTTATCGTAACGACTCCTTCAGAAGTTATAACGACTTGCTCATTATAACGACTCTGTAAGTCATCGTAACGACTCCTTCAGAAGTTATAACGACTTGCTCATTATAACGACTCTGTAAGTTATCGTAACGACTCCTTCAGAAGTTATAACGACTTGCTCATTATAACGACTCTGTAAGTTATCGTAACGACTCCTTCAGAAGTTATAACGACTTGCTCATTATAACGACTCTGTAAGTTATCGTATCGATTTCTTCAGAAGTTATAACGACTTGCTCGTCATAACGATTCTGTAAGTCATCGTAACGATTTCTTTAGAAAGGTATAACGACTTGCTCGTCATAACGTTTCTATAAGTAAGCGTAACGATTCTATTAGAAGTTATAACGACTTGGTTAAACGATTTCATAAGTTATCATAACGACTTCTTTTGAGACTATAGCAATTTGTTCACAACGATTCTATCAAGTCTATCATAACGATTGCATAAGTCATGTTTCTATTAATTAATTGTTTATCTTGATTTTGGATACGTTGAATAGTCAAAGTTGCATCACGTCTGTTTGACTGCCATGCATTTAATAAAGACTGATCGTATCTCTGCATGGATACGGATCATATCTTCTATTCTCATGTATTCTCTGCATGCATCTTTTAGAACGATGAACTGTCACTACTATATTTGTGTCTATCTGCTCTAACGTTGATTGACATCTGGAGATAGTATAGCTGTCTACCATTAAAGCTCAACCTTGCAGAACCTTGAGGATGTACTATCCTACAACATTGGACACAGAAAGAACTACAAGCCAACTCAGAAGATCTCTTCACTTTACGTGCTCCAAAGAACAAAAGACTGTCGACAGGAAGCTTCCACAAATCCTTCAGTCTAACGTACACCAAAGCTGTGAGACAACGGTCATCTCTTCGTCCTTATTCAAATTGAAGATATAAATACAAGACGAAGTTCTGAAGACAAGATTATGAAAGTAGAAAGCATTATTGATATTCAAGAGAGACTAGAATGCTGTAGCTTTCAAGTCCTCAAGATCTCTAGAGCCAGAAATTCATTCCTTTCGATCTTGGCTCTTAGCTCCTCGTGCTGTGAGAAGAAAAATTAAGGAAGAGCTAG